>OZ010680.1:25293622-25437622 GCA_963932265.1 Thymelicus lineola
TATAAATTACCTCCCCGAAAATAATAAATGACTAGTGTATTATTCGCACACCTAATTATCTATGTTCGCGGACGATATATCTATTTTGACATTTTCTAGGTAATAATAACTTTAATTTACATCAACATCTTTTTGACATTTTCACTACGCACTAATACACTGCGCACTCCAAAGTATACTCGTAGATACTTTGGAGAACATTGTAGATGCACAACAGATATTTATTTCCCAAAAAAATGTATGTGTAAGATTATTTAAAAAAATATACAAAAAAATAAGATATAGGAATCGTCAGGAGCGTGTAGGTAATAAAGGGATTGGTAGCTTATTAATAAAATAAGACACAACATGCAGTATGAGTGTTGCTATACATATGGTTGCTATCTTAGAAATTACATTTTAACAATAAAATATTAAAACAATAGAAATAAAATATTCATGTAACTTACTTAAATTAAATTAAATACTGCATGCCCTTTGGTTTACTCAAAACTAATGATCAATAAAGTCTAAGTCAAAATATTTTATTCATATAGGTATCACGCAAACAAGTTTACGACTTCTTCACAACTAAATTTTAACTAGAAAGTGCCTGTCCAAACTCCAAACGTGCTAAGTGATAAGCCCTGCCAACCCACTTATCAGAAAAATTTCTAATTAGTTGTTTACTTGCGTACTAAATTTTACTACCTACTAAATTGTCTGTTTACACGTATTAACTAAGTATTAAGAAGACAGCGGGCATTCACTGGGTTCAGAAGGCTCAAGACCGGTGAGGGGACGCAAGAGTGGACCTCCAAGGGCTGATGGATGACACGTATTAACTTAACATTTTGTTATTTACTTAATACGTGTAAGCCGGACTTTAGTGATTAAAATTCAGTACGCAAGTAAACACATATGGGGCAAGGCCCTCGAGAGAAATGGGCTGGCACTTGCTGTTGCCCTTAACGTCTCGAAGGCCTTTGATAAGGTCTGGCATGGCACGCTAGCCTTCTAAGCAAGCTTCCAGCTTACGGCATATCCCTTGGCCTTATTCACTGGGTAAAGGACTTCTACTGAGCAACCAGTCTTTCCATGTTGTAGTCGATGTTCATCGAGTTCATCGAGAACGATGGCTACAAATGTCGGAGTTCCTCAGGGGTCCGTTCTCTCCGCCACTCTATTTCTACTACATATAGAGTGGGTTTGCTAAAAATCTTGGCCAGCCTATAATTATTAAAAATTGAAACAACCCGATTGCATTTTCTTTATGCTCCTTGCTTTTGTTTGGTAGGTATTACATTTATTTTTTAAACTCAGTAGGCAGTGCAATGTTTGATAAAATATAATTTTAAAATATTTAATTGTAGGTACTTTAACTATATTATATTAATATCATAGATATTCTTTCGCGCAAAACCTGCTGAACGGATTTTCATGTAATTCAGCACCCAGTCATACCCAGTTGGACCATTATCTGGAGTAACATATAGAGTACTTATTATTTACGAAACCCATTGAAATGTTGTACGTTATAAGTCGGTGCCAAGCACGGAACACAGCCAAGCTTACATCTTACACAAAATATTTTGGTACTTCATTTCATATCGGACTTACAACATTTCAATAGATAGCGTAATACTTTTAAGTACACGAATAAGTAGGAAGTTCAGTTTTTCATTAAATTATTTTTTACTTTTTCAAGAAGAAATTAAACGCACAATGATTTGGAGCACATAAAACTTTAATATACATTAAATAAACTAAATAAAAATAAACAAACAACATGACACATGCAAATGTTTTATTATGTTGCGGTTTAACAACATTTATGTAACATAAATATAACCCATAAAAATAAAATTGATATAAAAATATTGATTTGATATAAATCTAATAATGAATAACACAACGCTTGCAAGTGACCGACCCGACAATTCAAATCTTATTAACATGAAGGTACTCTTATGAATTAATTATGTGTAAATGTGAGGCTTCCCTGAACATTGCAGTCGAGAGACGATCCAAGCAGAGTCGTTCTACTGACTGCTGCGGTCACATTCCTATAAAATAACTACGACACTAACACTAATCTAGCTAGTACTTAGGTAGTGTTCACAACTTGGACACAATAAAAATATTAAAATATTGCTGCCATCTTTACAAATTACAGTAGATATGACCTACATCGCCAGGTACATAGGGTTAAGTACCTAATGATTGACACCCTAAGCGTTTACTCTAGAATTTTTATAATCTTAATGTTGTCTGCTTTATCACTGCTATTTATTTTTGTTTAAAACCAAATAGTTGTAATCAGTTTATACCCAAAAGTGAGAGATAATTATGCGAGTAAACGTCTATGTACAGGACATTTTATTTTAATTTTAACTCATCTTTAACACTGTTTTCACCTTGTTGTCTCACTTAAAATATAATAATTTACGACATTTCACTTAGCTCATTATTTCTATTATATTCAGTCACAAATGTGCATATTGCCTAGACTCTTAATTTTATCAATCGTCTTGAATCCTTACTTCGATTTCTTTTCTTCGAAGTCGGCAGGATGTACGAGTTACTACATCGTACACAAATCAAAGACAATGCCCGCGGCAAAAAATGCAATTAGGCAATATGCACATAGATACTCATTGCACGTCATAGGTACCAACAATTTTTTTTTGGTTTGGTTATTTCTCCCTGCCTTACCCTCTCTTGCTTAGTTTAGGGTATAATAGTTACGAAAAAGGTGTCAATCATTAGGGGGGTGTCAAGATGAATGACTTACCCCTATATGGTTGATTTATAAAAGAGAAAAATATTCTCCAATCGTTACCGCCATAACTTTTACCGCGGTTCTCGCTCGTCAAAGACTAGATTTTCCATACTTACAATATTCAAACTAACTTTTTTTTTATTGGGGTGGAACAGAAAAATGTTGCAAGCTGAATTAATATTAAGGATATGTTTCCGCTCCAATACGCCCATCACTAGGATCCGTTGTAAACAACCGTTTCACCGAATTCAAAATTAAAACAATTCGGTTTCCCAATTCATATACTTCACATGATTTACGTTTGGAACATTAGAATCGTTAAAATATGTTATCGATGGATGTTGGTTCTCATTAAGTGGATGGTTAAAATTGATAAAGAATAATGATATGTACATATAATTATAATTATAGTATAGCTAACCCGTGCTAACTTCGCTATGAGTGAAACAATATTAAATAAATATTAAATATTATATATTAGTGCCACAGATTTTTTTATAGAACTACTGAAGGATGCCGAAAACTCATCGCGTCTTCCGTTTTCCTCGGACTCCTTATTATTATTGACAATATTGTTATTTCAAATAAGTAGAAAAACGGTTACTCACGGTTGTTTAACCCTAGAAGGATAACCTACGTAAATTTTACTCTCAAGTTGAAATAATTATCTTTCTAGGGTAAATCGGCACGGATCGGACGACGATAGACGAACTAGTCATATACAGCTACAATACAATAATAATTATGTACTTACAAGAATTTTACACAAATTTCATTTGGATACAAAACAAACATGCATTTATATATTAAATCATAATTTATAAAATAACATTATCAACATTATAAATCCATATATTCTCGCTCTTCCCAGACTCATCCCGTCGGCCAATTGTTGTAATTATATTGGACATTACTAATTAGTAATTACATATAATAAAATCGGGAAGCGGGACACTGGCTGGCCCCCGTGACGTCACGTCTAGGGACCACGGAAGCGCTCATCGAACATTATAGTGCATTATTCAGACAAGTTTTATTTGGCAAACAATCTAACAGTAACTTTTTATCGTCATTAATAATTTAAAAATAATTCAGACATAAATTAAAAATATTTAGGGATAAATAGTAACTGAATGCCAAAGCTAATTTCTGTTCGCAATAACTGTTTTTTAAAACAAATTTCAATTAATATTTCAATAAAAGTTGTGCCAAGTTTATTTACCAAATAAATACCTCGTCTAAACCAAGTAACATCGTCCAAAAACAACTATAATATACATTTTTTAACCATTATTACCAATATTAATTTAATTCGCGGTTAGTCAAATTCAAGTTTAGCTCAAACATAAAAATTTGCTTCAAAATAAAACATTCATATCGCTTTGTATTTATACAAAGTGACGCATCACTTCACCGCCGCGCGGGATATTTTGTTGTAAATATACTTCATTATCACTTGATCTAACTTGTATTAGTATTGACTTGTAGTAGTATAACTTTTATTAGATTTGCTTTCCTTAATCTCGTGCATTCCCATTCTTCCCACCTGACGGAACAATGCTGTATTATGACTAGCGTATAGAATTGACACCGCGAACACCATGTATGTCCCAATGAATTGGCGCCAATGGGCTACAAGTTTCAATGGATTCGTTCGATTTTGAAAGGAAAATGGGGGCTCGATTTTGAAAATAGAACCTCCCGGGCGGGACACATTTTGTTCGCGATGACTGTTCAATGGACAGCAGAATATACGTGGCTCAGTTCGGGACGATAACTAAAATATTATACAGTGATACCTTTTCTTACTTCATATACCTAGTTATACATACGGAATTACGGAATTAAGAGGAGAATAGGTAATTTTTTTGAACCAACAGTGAATAAGACTTGTTGCTAACATGTGTATTGGACTAACCGCGAGTTCGGCCTAAAACGCCTAAACTCTAAATAAAATTATATTACAACAAAAAGACATAAAGTGTCTGTATAACCCCTTGCATTGTATGAACATCATTGGATACAAATGTAACCGGTCAGAGGCTTTGGGCTTTCAATTAGGACATCGGACGTCGAACGACATCACGTGACTTATAACCGAGGCGCTGCAGCCCCTCCATCCGGGCGTTGCCCAGTTCCCGCATTCAATAATAATAAGTACATTCTATTTCTACACTATACTAGACACTCTCAATTCAGTTAGCACAAAATGAAATAAACATTTTTATAAAAAGAATCAGAAATCATAAATGTATATTTGAGAGCACCTTTCATTTCTCGTCCGATACATACTCGTAGTATACGCCATACCATACCGCCATGACACGACTGCTAGTACTGCTTGCCACCTCTCGACCTTTGACTTTTGTATAAGTAATTAATTATATTAGTACGTAACCTGACGTATAACGGTGGCTGCGACGTCGTAAAACAGAAATAAAATCACCACGTCAGAGCCCGCATCGAATCGTCTCATCGTCCCGTCATCGAGCGATCCCGCCATTAAAGTTGTACACTATTAGAAATGTCGTCATTCGTTCGATAACTCCGGATCCATGCACTAGGGCAGAGGCCACGGCAGGCTGGAGAAGTTGACGGGTCCCCCGAGGCCGGCGTCGGCCTCCAGCAGGCTCATGATGACGGCCATGGCTGCCTCGCCGTTGCCGTCGAAGCCGAGCGGCGGCAGCGGGGGCGAGGCGAGGGGCGAGGCGGCGGGCGGCGCGGGCGAGGCGGCGGGCGAGGCGGGGGGCGGTGCTAGCGCGGGCGGCGGAGAGGGGCGCGCGCCCGCCGCGCTCAGCGACACGTTGTTGCGCACGGCGGGATACGACGCCGCAGTCCCCGCCGCCCCCGCCGTCCCCAGCTCCACGCCCAGGATGTTGTCCACCATCGTGTTCTGTTGTCACACCATACAATATATTATATACTCAATATATACCATAATATATTTTCTTTTAATTTCAATTTGAACCTATCGACGTTCTAAACCATTCATGTTAGGTATGTAACAGATGAAAATAAAGGAGAACGTAGATGCTGTCGAGTAAAATATTTTATTGAGTTCTCTTATTGTAATATTATAATGTGGGAATAAACAGTGGTAATTACAATGTCAACAACAAAAATTAAATTTCTTTGTTTGATGTAATTTTTTATGCTTTTACGTAAAAAATTATATAGAGTTTATTAAATTATATTATATGTAAAGTTGTAAAATAAATTATAATATTTATAATACTACACGCTTCAAGGATGGAGGTGTTTATAAAGGACCCCGCACTAATTGTTTGAAAATTGTGTTTCAGCGGATTGGTCTGAATTTTTGGTATGTTGTAGCCCTAACCGTACTGATCAAAAGTCCCAATGGGCACGACCCCCCAAAATGCGTATTTTGTCCTCCAGGGGGCACTTTCCCCCAAAGTCTATTTATTCGATTTCTGCTGAATCATTCTGAATTTTTAGTATGTTGTAGTCCTAATCATGCCAAACAAGAGTCCCAATGGACACAACCCCCCTCCAAATGCGTATTTTGTCCTCCAGGGGGCACTTTCCCCCCAAAGTCTATTTATTCGATTTCTGCGGAATCATTCTGAATTTTTAGTATATTGTAGTCCTAATCATGTCAAACAAGAGTCCCCAATAGACACGACCCCCCATATTGCGTGTGTTCTCCTTCCAGGGGCGCTAACCCCCCCCCCCCATGTTCTATTTATTACGGCACGGTTAGAACTACAACATACTAAAAATTCAGAATGATTCCGCAGAAATCGAATAAGTAGACTTTGGGGGAAAATGCCCCCTGGAGGACAAAATACGCATTTGGGGGGGTTGTGCCCATTGGGACTCTTGTTTGGCATGATTAGGACTACAACATACTAAAAATTCAGAATGATTCCGCAGAAATAGAATAAATAGACTTTGGGGGGAAAGTGCCCCCTGGAGGACAAAATACGCATTTGGGGGGGTCGTGCCCATTAAGACTTTTGATCAGTACGGTTAGGGCTACAACATACCAAAAATTCAGACCAATCTGCTGAAACACAATTTCCAAACAATTAGTGCGGGGTCCTTTTTCGCGTTACTAACTTATCTGCGACCAAGAACAGTTATTTTTACAGTCAGTTGTGTACCAGTAGCGCTATCTACCGGAAGTGAAGGGGATACTACAGTATAAATATAAAAGACCTTGCAGAAAAACGTCTACCGAGTCAGCTAGTATTAGGTATACATAAATGCAGTCGTGCTGACCGTTTCGGGAGGTTTATTACTTGCGTGACATCGAGACGAGGTGCAAGACAGTGGGGTAGTGACATGTGCTCGACGACGAAACACATCCAGCAACAGGCGACGGTCGGTTTGTTGGCAACTTTGCATTAAATATTTCACATACATAAAATGCGGATAAAGTGTACAGACTCGGGAGCTAGGTATACCTGTGGCGCGAATACGGCGTCGTGCAGTAGGTCGGCGGGCAGGTCTGCGGGCAGGACGGCGGGCAGGTCGGCGGGCAGGTCTGGCGACAGGTCGGCGGACGAGCTGCGGTGGGCCTGCTCCGCGATCGTGGCGCCGATCTTGTGCGATTCCACGCGCGACTCGATCAGCCGCTGCATCGCCTCGCCGACGCCGCCCCCCTCGCCGCAGCCGCCTCCCACGCCCTCCTCGTCGCCGTCACCTGGCATGGGGGAGAACCACAACCCGACCGTTCAATATCCAGGCATCGATAATTTTGTAACTGATGAAGCTCAAATCGCACTATAGCAAACATAAATAATATTTCTAGTAATTTAAGTAACCCGAACCGCATTACAATATCACGGCAGTGACAGTGTAAAACAATCCTGAAGAGGTAATAAACCCCAGAAAATTTACAAAATTGAAAAATGCTTTAAAGCAAATTATAAATTTAACATTTTAAATATCTGCACGTATATTGACATAAACGCTCTACGCCCCTGACGCGATATTCATCATTACTTCACTTGTTCTAAGGAAACCACAGACATTTACTATCTGTGTCTGTGAAGGAAACGATTAATTCAAATCAATGGAAGGTAATTTTGTATTCCATACAAATCAATTATAGAATACAATATAGGTATAATTTAAGTTTACGATCAGATGTTAACTAACGCGTAATGTAAAGCAATACTGATCTGAATATAATTTTTAGGAAATAATTTAAATGCCTAATACATTATTTTAGTAGTCTAAACTAAAATATATTTTCATTATTGCCTTTTAAATTAAGACAGAAGGAATGTAACAAATAGGGAAACAGTCGCAGCGCAGTATGATAGTACCGTTCGCCATCTTGTGTATGTTGCATGCGACTGCGTGCGTTCAACAGTGCGGGGGTGTGCGTTCACTCATCGCTCAGCAGTGTGTGTGTGTGTCTGTGTGTGTGTGTGTGTGTGTCCGTGTGTGTGCGTGTGCGTGTGCGTGTGTGTGTGTGATACTCACTGTGTTCGTCGTAGGCGTCGTAGGCATCATAACCGTCGTAGGCGCGGTCGCCGTCCGGCTGCTCCGCCACCACCGTGTTGTTCGCCACCAGGCTCTCCACGTCCTTCGTCCACGGGTTCCTGCCATCACATCCCACATCACATATGCATCGCTCATCACTCCCACTCCATACATCTCGATACATTGCATAATCCCTTTATTTGGACGAGTCTTATTTGGTAAACATGCAATCGTGGCACTACTTTTTAATTAAATATTAGTTTTTGTGATGTGCTTTCGCTGGTGTTTTTTATAATGGTAAACTGAATTTATCAATATGTAATTTTATTTATTTCTTTATTTATTTATTTTTCATTTTTTACATCCTAACATTACAGGCCATAACCCAATGCGTTAGGCAAATAAATTTAAAACTAATTTTATCACTAATTAACAATACATGTAACATAAACCAACACCTGTAAAATTAAAACTAATATTAAAACTAATTACAATAACAAATAATATATAGTATAACTATTGCAATCTTATTCCAATGGTCATTAAAAATGTCAATCATATCATGGACCTTATTTGTTACCTTTATTGCCCGTGTTATCGGCGCCTTCGCCAACAAGTTGGTCTTGGCTACCGGTACAACGAGCAATTGCGGTAATAATATTATTATTATATTATTATTATTATATTATTATAAAAAAGGACATGAACCGAATTTTTGTAATGAACAGTGGAAAATTTTTACGATTGAACCGAATTGACAGTAACGAATGACGTTTTTTTCTTTTGTCGTCCGATTGGTCGCCCACGTGTTGGTGTTGCTGCCTGCCACCAGCTTCTAACGTATAGCAGACATCAGCAGCAGTCGACATCATCATTGGTCCTTCTCCTCCAGTAGTGGACATAATTTTTAATGAGGTTTGCATATCAGCCATTCGTGCGAGCCCATTCATTCAACTAGGCTACAGGGTCTTGTTATTCTACTAATCCTATCCTAATAATATTATAAATGTGAAAGTTTGGATTTGTGTGAGTCAATCACGTCAAAACGCCTAAACGGATATGGATAAAATTTGGCACACGGATAGTTTTTGACCTAATTTACTGGATAGGATACTTTTTATTCTGGAAAATAGACCCGTTCCCGAGGGATAAGAGATAAAATTTAGTTTTCGTTAGTATATTCGTTGTTTATGAAGCAAATGTGACGATTATTTTTCTATAATGTTGTGAATTTTGTCAATGTTGATTTTTCATAAATTCGGTCAGGATCAGATGATGGGTTCTGGAGACAGATAATGTGTAGTTCGGGAACAGATGAACCCGAATAGAAGTGAGGTTTTCGTACACTCCCATGGGATCTCCTATGCAGAGACTGGAGTGATAGTTCAGGGAGGTACTAATATGAAGGATTTAGATTAATTTTAACGTTTTTTCTATAGTGTAACTAAATGGATGTTTTTATATGAAGTCTACGCAGGGGGTAGAAGCTAGTTTACTATAAGTCCTCTCGTATTGGGGATAGTGCGAGCGAGTGGCGAGTGGCGAGTACTGACCGGAAAGGCTTGAAGTGCGTGTGGACCGTGGCGTAGGAGCCGTCCTTGCGGCGCAGGCGGTACGGAGGCGCGCGCTGCGGGCGGCGGCGCAGCAGTGCGGCGCGGTGTGCGCGCGCCACGCCCGCCACGCCCCCCGCACCGCCCGCACCACCCGCCACGTGCTCGTACAGCGAAGTGCCCAGCAGCTCCTGCGGCAGGAACCCCAGCGCCAGTGTCACCCTGCAACCACATCGAATACAACAATAATGAACGAGCCGCATCTTGCAATAATCGATCCGTTTAATAGCCCAGTTTTTATTTTATTTTTACTAACACTCGTCGAACGGTCTACAGCTTAAACGATGTAAAGTGTCAGTGTGCGTTATCGAAAATGAACGCAGCATGAGCATAACAATCACAGACTTGTAACAGTGGTAATGATCATGTGTACCTACTTAAAAGTTTGATACGTCGAGTCACGAGCGGTATTAGGGCAGGGACCCACCTCTGGTCGACGAACAGGTACTTCCCGTCGGTGGCGTGCCGCGAGACGTACTGCAGGCGGCGGGTGGGCGGCGCGGGGGCGGCGGGCGGTGGGGGCGCGGGCGGCGGGGGCGGCAGCACGTCCAGCGCGCGCCCCACCGCCACCAGGCACGACAGCCCGTCCTCATCGCCCGCATCCCCCGCGCCCCCCGCACTCCCCGCACCGCCCGCACCGCCCGCGCCCCCGCCACACCCCGCGCCGCCTTTCACCTCCGACGGCTCGGCCGGTGCCCACGACTTTAGGTACCCTGCGAATCACGTACGTCATACACCACGCTGCGCCGATCCTCTATGCCACGCTACAGTTAAACGTAGCTTTTGTGTGACCGACCGACAATCGAGCGGAAGCCACCCGATGCTAAGTGGGCATCGTCATCCATCGACATCACTAAGACCACGAGCAACATCGATGCGTTGCCGAGAAAGAAGGAAGAAAGCAGGATGAACTGGTTCTCCAACCCCCAGCCGGAACACGACGAATCGTTTAGCAGCTGACTTGAGCAAAACACACGCATAATATACTCACAAATGTCAATATGGATTATCTCATGATCCACTGATTTTGATTTTGATTCGGCACGCAGCTAATCAACTTGTAATGAATCTCTGTTGGATTACACTCTTACATTACTTGCACTCTGTATTACTCTGTTACATTACCTACTTGTAATTTACAAGTAATGTTTTGATTATAATACAATAAAATTTTACTAACCGGTGCACTGAACGACGCGATACTTTTTTTCGGCATGTTTCTTGCGCAGCTTGGCGGCGGGATCGGTCTCCTCCTTGACGGCGGTGGAGGCGGAGGAGGCGGAGGAGGCGGTGGAGGCGGTGGCGGCGGTGGCGGATGCGCGGCACTTGATGCGACAGAAGAAGGAGCGGCGCGCACCGGGACACAGTCGCGACGCGCCCGCGCGCACGTCCGCCTTCAGCGGCAACATTGCTGTCGACACAACCATCGTATACTAACAGAACACTGTGACACTGTGACCGAACAGCGCCCTGTACGGTCCATGTCCACAGCAAAGGACATGATTGTTTCAATGTGTATGTCATGCTGTTGATCTCCGATTCGTTTGGCGGCTCACTCGAGCGGGATGGTAGTAGCTATCCAGGCGAACCTCACGGAGAAATAGTAGTAGCAATAATAGTATTAATGACCTATTAAAATAAATATTACCAATGTAATCTCTCCTAGGGGTCCTCCCACCTAAGGGTCAGATTAAGTCGCTTCTTACGACACCAATCCGGCGTAGAATTGGAGTTTGTATTCTAAGCCGCCCAAATATTCTAACTTTGCCGAACGACAGACGCAAGCCGTCGGCCAGTGTAATCCCCACGCTACATTCTTCTAGATGTACTAGTGAAATATTTTATGGGTTTCAAATGAAGTGTCGGAGAGCCTGTAATAAACGAATCTCCCGCTTGGTGGCAACCCGTCGGGGTCCACTAACAATCTTCTCGTAAGTCAGCTCAGCTCATTCTCTCGTATTATCGAGTAGTTCATATAAGCCAGTTGAGGTGCGAGAGCGAGCCATCCAGGCTCCAGCCATGGGTGTAGTCAGTAGTGTGGTGTGGTGGGGTGTAGGCAGAGATACGAACTCTTGGCGTCGATGAGCCGCTCGCGCGGGCTGAGGTCGGAGGAGGAGAGCTGCTCCTTCACCTTGCCGACGTCCTTGGGGTGCAGGATGTCGAACAGGCTCTGCCCCAGCAGCTCCGACTGCACACACCGAGCGTCACTAACTAACTACACAACACGCGCACGCGTTACGTTATAACATGGGTGGAGGGCTTTTCAATACGTCAAGCTAAAGGTACCCACTGACGATAAGTCCCTTTCAGGTAGACTTCCAAATGGACGCACTCCAAACGAAAATGTATCCTGATAAGGTACCATTGACTATACTTCCGTTTGGACGCATGGCACCACTTTGATCTCTGCAGTCGTACAGAACGGAACAAAATAATAATAATGGATAGTAATACTTTTGTAATGGTGGCAACAGCAGTATTTCAATAAAAAGATAGAAAAATAAATAATATAATCCAATGAATTTTGACAGTAGTACAAAATTTTCTACGTCCGTGAGTACAAATGACAGACCCAGCACATGAACAAGAAGTACCACCATCGACACCAAAACATAAACTGAGACAACAAACACAAGAAAATGTAAGCCGGTTCGCCCATTCACCGACAAAACGGACTGCTCCCATACGGCGTGGCCTATGGGCGTGGCGCACGTTTTTGACATTGACAGTCGGCCACAGATGACGTCCATTTGGACCGGACGCGTGGATTTCAATCCGTTTGGAAATCCAAAGCTGGAGGACGTCCATCCAAATGGAATATTATTTTACCATTCACGGAACGATTTTGGAAGACGACCACTCCATTTGGATTAATGGACGTATCGTCAGTGGGTACTTTAAGAAAGCAGCATTTTGGCGCAGACGTCAACGCTAACGCAGATACAATACATTTCAATATTAGAATTGATTTCGATCACTACGTGAAGTTTGACTAATTTGTTTATAGTTAATTGATCCATCAGATCTATATTTTATGTCTTCATAATAACCAAACATAAGTTTATTTTATTTACTGTTTTTTTTGCGTTCTTTGGGTTAAGCCGTGAATATCCATAGATCAGGTGCATTAAAGAGGAAATTATATTATGACTCATTCCTGAAATCCCCACCAAAAAGTCCCCACTGGTGGAGGTGGATTTCAGGAATAAACCAATAATTGTATTAGTTAGCGATTTTACGGTTCCTAAGAAATATTGTGGTATAAATTTTCCTTTACCCAAAAATTTATTTTTCTTACTTATTACTTATGAGTGTGAAGCGTGTGAAGCGTTATTCTGTTTCGCTTAAGGTAACCTCCGTTTCCCAGTGATGGTGGGTGGGAATACCATTATACCTGGCGAGCTGTGTTACGCATATTGTCAATAGTATTTGAAAAATTTTAAGATACACATAACTAAACATGTTTTAATAACCGCATAGCAAGATGAGTGTATTAAAGAGTCCAGAAAAATATGTCAACCGATGTAACTCCGCGGACTGCGACACTTAGCGAGAAGAACTAGTAAAATTCGCATAAACGCAGGCGATCGAAATGGACGTAGGGCAGGCAGTCGGGTATTAGTATGATTGTCACCTGATGATAGTTGAGCATGTTGGTGACGGAGGCGGACACGTAGAGCAGGCGGCCGCGGTCGCAGCCGACGACGAGCAGGAAGGCGTCGCGCGCGGCGTGCAGCACGAGCGCGTTCAGCTCCGTCTCCGAGAGGTAGGAGGGGCGCGGGCGCGGCGTGAGCGGGCCGGCCGACAGCGCGCCGCGGACCGCGCGCATGTTCTGCACCGCCATGCGCAGCACCGTCAGCTTGTCCAGCTTGCGCGCCATCGCGCCGCACATCGGCACCATCGCGCTCAGCTCCGAGATGTACGTGTTCATCTTGTCGCGCCGCCGCTTCTCGATCTCGCTGTGGTTCTGTCTGTCGAGTGTCGACATACTGGTCATGTGCCGTTTACTGCCGATTACGAAACTATCACGAAAACAAATGGAAAAGTTTGCTAAGGAGTTAAAGCTTGAAGCGATTCGACACCTACTTCAAATTATAACTCTACGATGTTCTTGTTTTCGTCGAATCAAGTTAATCCTTACTTTTTATCCGGCATGGTCCGGCTCGAACGCGAGTCGTCGGTTTTGTCATCATCGTAGACGCTGCCGGAGCTGCTGGAACAATCATTACATTATGTAAGTAGTGTTCAACATCGATTAAGTGAGTTTCTGACTGCACATTGCAATTGTTGGACATGGTCGGACATTAAAATGTTTAAGACACTTAAGGGGCGTTTAGATTATAGGGACGTTAATGTTTATTTCAGTTGCTCTTTAACAGTTAAAAATACAAAAAAAATTGAATCTGTTCCATTAATATTAGGTATTGTAAATCCCTTCGTTCTATAATCTGTGGAAACCCCGATAATCGTTTCAATAAGTTTTTATTTAGTAAATGGATGTTGCCATCTGTTAAAGAATAAACAAAATATAATATGTTTATAAAAGTTGACAGGATGATTTATTTTCAAGTGATTGATGTGATGTGAGAAATGTGTACTCACTAGGAGGAGGTCTTCCGCTTGCGCGTCACGCTGCACGGGCTGGTCTGCATCGACTGCAACGCCGTATCGGAGTCCATCTCGTACGCATCCCCGCTGAAACCAGGAGGTCACACTGTCAAATGACGTCACAGCACACACAGCACTCGCAGCACGCGGACCACACGGACCAGACGATGGCAAACGTTTACAAAACACTACAAACTTTCTCACTACGAGAGCTTTCGGAGGAGTTGTAGCAATCCCTTCAACTTGTAGTAGGTATGCCAATACAGTATCTAGTAATAAATTATTTACGTATATATAAACCCAAGCCAACAATTATAGCCAATAACTTAATTGTCTAATTTACTACGAGTATACCTAGGAAACTTAAACTATTTAAGTTGATATCAACTTAACCGGATTTTAGGCATACACCTCAGTTCTAACTTCAAAGTATCCGTTTAGCTTTAGAACATAAAACGAGGCCTCGGTGAGGACGCCCTGCCCGCCATGCGCCATCGCGTCAGTGGTCAATCAAAGAACAATGCCCTAGAGACGCCCGACATCCCGACCCGAACCTAAGTTCTACAAGCAATTTATAATGTGTCATGCATGCGTAACGCGTCAATAACTTTGTTCTGATTTCAAACTTGGACCAATGTCGAATTTATCCATGTGCGATTACATTCACACGATACCGTTTCCACGACACACCAAATGAACACACAATCATCTCAGTTGATCGAGTCTCTGAAGGGATTGATGGGCCGACTTCGGACCGAATGAATTAAGGAACTATGGCCAACTTAGTGAAGTTAACACTTGGCAGACTTATTAGTTTCTTAGAGTTATGGGTTGTCATTTGGAAAACTTTAATCGCGGAGAATTTATCATTTCCCAACAAATGGGATACAATTTTTTTATGATACATGAAAGATACATAGATATGATAGATGATAGATATAGGTATAAAAGATATTTAAGAAAATGTTATTTTCAAACATATTATTACTATTTCTTATAACATACTTAACCTTATATCTGTCTGTTAAAATACGTTTTTCCTAGGTCCTACCTATGAGGACAACTTATATGAGGCAACGTAATGCAATGTATGGAAAATAATGTAGAAATCAATTGCTAGTCAAAAACTACAACTACTGTTAGGCTGAAATAAATTGTTAAATATTGTGATGATATAATATATGGATATAAAAAAATTACAAAATATTCGTTTCATTTACATTTCATTTATCGTAAAAAATACGAAGTTATCGGAGTTTTTTTTACGCTGGTAACATTTTAAGATTAATTGTTGTTTGTGGAATTATTTGGATGACCTATTAGTTCTAGTTATTTCCGATAAGTGGGATACATTTGAAAAGAGCCGACCTCCACAATGGAGTGAAAGGGGTGGAGGAGTTCCATTAGGGAGGCGTAGGCGCGTCTCCGGGCAACGGTTCATTTGCCGCCGGCCAGCTAATTGGCTGCATTGTCGCGGCCCGCGTCGTGCAAGGGTTCTGACAAACTTAGAATTTGTACGGATACCTGATCGATACGACTACACCAGACCAACTCAACTGACATGTCCTACTTTTGCTATAAAACAATTATTATTAAAGAGTTTAGCAGTGGGCTTGCAGAAGAGTAGTTCTGCATTATACAGGGTCATTGGTTATTGGTCACGATCCCGTGAACGGCTGGTGTGTGAAAAAAACGTGTTTTAGAGCAGAATTTTATGATAAACTTACCTTACTCGTATTTAACAAAATTCACTTTCAAACTTTTATTCAAATGAAATCTGCGGTGATCGATTTAATAAATACAAAATCATTATCACAAAAACATTGTAAAAATATATAAAAACTTTAAAAACAATGAATATTTCATGAAAAATGCATACTGTTACATTACTATTAAACATGCAACAACAACATGCAGCCCCTTGGTAGCCCTTTGATTGAATTTTACAACACATTAAAGTAAGTACTTTTTGTGCTCTAGTACTGCTAAAATATTTACTACATGATAAAGGTTCTAGTTTTCTATTTCGGTACTGTTTTTCTTTTTGGGTGTACGTACGCAGCGAGAAAATCACAAAAAAATTAAGTCAAATATTAAGTAAGAAACTGAGGACGCCAATTCGCGGGCTACATTTTTCCATGCTTCAAGATGGTAGGTATATCAACGATAGTAAGTAGTTAAGCAAGCAATTTATTCAAGTAAGTTTGTTGCTCACGCAAATCTGTCGATGTTTTAAAATAATTCCTGCATAATAGATGAAGCATTTCATATGGAATATGAATAGTGTGTACTCACTACGAGGAGGTCTTCCGCTTGCGCGTCACGCTGCACGGGCTGGTCTGCATCGACTGCAACGCCGGATCGGAGTCCATCTCGTACGCATCGCCGCTGAAATCAGGAGGTGACACTGTCAAATGACGTCACACAGCTCGGGCTTCTTTGGCGGCGCGGGCGCCCGACCAGTGGGACATTGGCAAAAGTTGTTACATCCGCGCCTAAAAAAACTCCACAAATTCTCTCAAAGAGAGCGTTCGTCGAAGTTGTAGCAATCGAATCGTACGCTTCATTTGTACTTATAGGGTGCAATTTTTATACAATAACTTAATACATGTGACCTTTAATTATTGCATCAAGAACGTCGAATGCAATAGTTAAAGTAAACCTTGCACCAATTGCAATATTGTATGGCTTCTTTAGTTAAGTGTCCAATCACAGATGAGAGCAGCTTCTGTTCAGTCTCGAAACTCTCGACTGTACCAAAACGCGTGTTCCGCGTCCGCCGTCTGCCAACAGTAACATACATAAAAACTTGCTATGGGCCCTATCGGCCTTTCAAAGCTTCAAATGAACAGAGGGGCAATCTTGGAAAGGCTCAGCCGATAAAACAATTTTTACGAAGAGCATCCCAAAGGCACATCCGATGTAATTCGGACCTTGGTTTAGGACGTCGCGCTTGCTTGAGAACATTGTGCCTTTGGGAGCAATCAAATCAACAAGTACCATATTATGCTGCTTCTAAGATTGTTGGAAAGATTTAGGTCTAGTGAGATCGATCTTCGTAATTAGCAATGAGTTCATATATGTAGGGAGTTATATTTCCTATTTATTTTGCTTACATATTTTCGGGAGTCAAATTGCATCCTCAGGTACTTGTTAAGGTAAACGCTTAGATACTCATATCCCCGCAGTAAGGTTTTTACCTGTTTCGGGGATGATATGGACGATACATATAACACATCACAATAACAGTGATGACCCGAGTATTAAGATATATGCCAAATATTTATCTGTCACATAAACATCTGCCCCGGCCGGGAATCGCACCCGGGAACCCTCGCCTCGCAGGCAAGATCGCTACCAACTAGGCTACAGTGTCGTCACTCGTCAATTGCATTATTGATTCACTACTCATATAAAATACAATGGTTTGAAATAGACGGCCAAATATTATATTTTTTCAATACGTGCACGTGCTGTGTTTACCTGGGCTGAAGAGAATGTATTCAATAAGGCGACTCAAATCAAATGTAAAGTAACGTGAGCGTGGACCGGCTAGCCTAGTAAGATATTATCATATTTCAGCTCGAGTTCGTGAACAAATTTATTCATCGATATTGAGTACCTACCAGATTTTTTGTTAGTTTATATTGTTATGATCGTATCGGAACCGAATGCTCCTGTCGTGAACCGTCTGCCGCGCACCTCCACTCGTAGAACTGAATATCAATGGATATAAATATTTATTGTTTCTTCCGCAGGCGTAGAATTCTGGTCGGGTGTGATGTGATCTATTGGTCGCAGCATCGCGGCAGCACATGAATAAATAAGAACAGAATGAAAGCTTCATACTAACGCCATGCGCGAGAACACTACTACACGCACAGTTATGTGTGCGTGACCTGTCACCGACAATACGGGGGGCATCCGCCAGCGCCCACTCGGATACAAAATCGGTTTAAGCCAGCTCAGTAAGCGGACAAGTTCAAGTATGCCAGCAGTGGCGACTTGGGGTGGCGAGCGAGGTTTTATGACGATTGACGACGCAACGTATTGTTTTTAAAGATTGCACTGTTTGTTTAAATAATGGGAAGAAAACCAAAAAGATTTATTTTTCGTATAACAAAGGGCTTTTGACAGGTACACGTTTTGATGCTTATTAAAAGAAGTATTTTATATTTTTATTTTGATTCGATTTTTTTAAATTTCTAACAAAAATGTCATAATTTCAAACCAACTGTTACATAGTCAACTATTTCATCTTTCAAAATTACACCGTTTTAATATACCAAAATTTGAAAACGGAACACATAATAAATGTCCACACAACTGTCGATCGGTCTGTCCGTCCGTACTAATTACCAACTCTCGCTCGATACGCATTTGCCCGTTTATTTTTATTTTCAGTAACTCAGTGACAGGATAGCCCTATAAAAGTAGGTAGGAATTTATGTGTCTCCTAAGAAGCTTTCATTCTGTTCCGATTTATTCATGTGGCGACAGGTCGGTATCAATGAACGATTAACAGGTCACAGAGCCGTGTCGTCGTTCGATGATTGGAAGAAATCGACTTGTTTCGAATCGAATATACTCATAGTCCTCACAGAGTGACGAAAGCGGTTTGTTGTGGGGGATTCGGATCCCATGCGGCGCGGGCGGTACGTGGTCAACTGTAGTGGCAGCCACGAGCCACGAGCCACGAGTATCACACGCTATGATGATACGATCGTGACCGTCTCCTCACAACCAGCGTAGCTCGCCCCTCCCCCCTTCGCTTTATGCCGCTTTAAGCTACGTCTTGAACAGCTCCAGGTATTCAATCTCCTGGTCGCGTTTATCCGCTCACTCGGACCAGAACTTGGTAATACAATTCGATCATTCTGTTTTTATAATAAACAGAATCTGTAAGGTATGTATAGTGTTACTAGGTGCCAAATTAGACCTGTCGTATGTTACATCACATGTACGTTCTTCGGTGCCTACCGTGGGGAGATGCAACGAGCACCCGGGTCATTACCGAAGTTCGTTCACTGTCAATGCTAACGGAAGATGTTGGAGACATGTGAAGTATACTCACTAGTGATTGCATTTCCTCTTGCGTGCGTCGTGCGTGGTGTGCGCGACGTGCGTGGTGTGCGTGGTGTGCGTTGTGTGCGCGGTGTGCTGGTGGAGCGGGTGCTGGTGGTGCTGGAGGGGGTGGTGGTGCTGGAGGGGGGCGGCGCTCGCATGCGCGCACGAGCCGCCCGCCCCCAGGCCCTCCGTCAGCTCGTACGACGCCGCGTTCGCGCTGCACACACAAACGCAACGATAAACACACGGTTAGCTCACCAAAATTACTGAAAATACTATATGTACTATAAGTACATCCAACATTATTGGAACGAAGTTCCTTATCGCGCGTTATGAAAGGGGGCTAGACGGAAAAAATTCTTACGAAAAGTTGCCACGACACTTAAATTGATACTTCGAATCGATACTTAAATCGAAAGGAACTTCGTTCCATGCGGGTGTCCCTTGACACCTCTCAAGTTTTTTAATTTTAGTTTAACGGGTATTCTAATTAAACTACTGACTACTGGCTCGATTGGGTTGGGTTATACCTTAGGGGTTAATGGGCAAGCCAAGAGTCGGAAGTTTTCGTGCCGCTCGAAGGCCTCCGACATTGCTTAATGACAGTTATCTTACGTTAACAATCGGAATCGACGTCGCAAACGTGTCCTTTGAAGCACGGGAACGTTCAAGATTTTTTAACAAGTAGCGATCACCCATCTCCCTGACGACCGCGCCCGCTGTTTCCGTATTATGGACACAACCGCCGGGCTAAAATGTTCGATTTACAGGTACTCGTATTAAGTAGTTAAGATAACTAAATGTTTATTAAATAAACCAATAATTTTAAGTGCGTGTCCAAACGTAGTAATTTAGTAAAGCTGTTTAGTAGTTAAGTTCACTCAAAAACAAAGATGAACTAAAACAAGAACTACAACGAAAATAACTTGAAAATTCTATCATTAAATTTGTAATTAGTGAAACATTGGATAAAGTTAAGGATGACATAATAAAATAAATAAAATACCGAAACGATTGTGGATCAGAAGTTGTATTGGCAGAAGAGATAGATGTGGCGGTAGGGATATACAGGTTTGCGAGATAGCAAAAAAAGATTAGCAGGAATATTTCAATGCACTACGGATGTCAGAAGAATCGTATATCTAACTTTTTACTATCGAAAGTCGAACTTGAGATACCAAAAAAAATGTTTAAATACTCAAAGCAATTCAAATTAAGAAGTAACTTTCATAAATGTTGTCTATACTATTATCTATATCTATACTAATATATAAAGAGGAAAGATTTGATTGTTTGCATTGAATAGGCTCCGAAACTACTGAACCGATTTGAAAAATTCTTACACTGTTGGAAAGCTACACGATCCCCGAGTAACATAGGCTATATTACATTTTCAAAAAAAAATAGGGATCCTTAGTAAAACTCCAATAATGTAACCCAAGGTGTAAAAAATAAAGAAAACCGAAGCAAAGCGAGGGCGGTTACTCGTAATATTATAAAGAGGAAAGATTTGATTGTTTGCATTGAATAGGCTCCGAAACTACTGAACCGATTTGAAAAATTCTTTCACTGTTGGGAAGCTACACTATCCCCGTGTGACATAGGCTATATTATATGTCAATTTTTTTACTATTTTTCCCGAAGCGAAGCTAGGGCGATTTCCTAGTACCTAATAAAAAGGCGTCCTGATTTACATTTGGAAACCCAGTAGTCCTGTAGCCTAGTTCGTAGCGACCCTGGCTGCGAAGTGAGGGGTCGATTCCCGGCCGGGGCAGCTATTTATGTGACAGATAAATATTTGTACTCGGGTCATGGGTGTTATTGTGATGTGTTATAATATGCGTCATCCATGTTTTACACAGGTAAAAACCTACTGCGATGGTATAATTGTGTAAGCATATTTAAAAAAATTGGTTGCAGGTCCTGAGCCCAGACAGCAAAATGAAAGTAAATAAGGGATAGGTACCATAGTAATAAAGTAAGACACAATGTATGCAGTATGAGGGTTGCTAGAAATTACATTTTAACAATAAAATATTATAATAATAAAAATAAATTAAAATTTTCACATAACATAAACTAAGCGCGGCAACCCCATGGCCCATCCGCATCTTCACAGTTTATCGCATTGTTGTATGATTGCGCTCATAGAGGTACATACCATACTGTATGGTCTACATACTCGTATCAAAAAACTATTTAAATAAAAACTCTAAAAAACCTCCGACAGTTTTATTTACACTAAACATAGCTGAGAACACTATCGATTAAGTCACCTTTCAAACGAAAAATACTAGATCAAAATCGGTTCATCTATTTGGGATCTACGATACCACATACAAACATACAGATCCATTGATACACAGATACTCAAATACAGACAACGCAACTTTATAACACCCCTCTGTTTGCGTCGCGCGTCGGGGTTTATTAAATCCCGGTTGCTAGGAAAATGAATGATCACCTATAAGGTCGAAAGTCGCGCGCGCTCGTATTGTAAGAGTCAACGCACATTTATTCAGTGCCATTCGCGTTTCGCTGCATGATTTTGGTTACACTTATTCACTTCAGCTTATATTAGCATACAGCCGCGTACAGCGTCGTAAGAATGAGAACGCTTCCATATTCTACTGCGTACGGCGCTGAATATGAATTAAACCGGACAAGTGCGAGTAGAACTCGCGTACGAAGGGTTCCGTACCATTATCTTTACAATATTAGACACTATATTAGAACCTTATTTTTTTAGTTTCACCTGCCCGGTGTCTGTTTGTGACCAAATCTTGCAAGTTAAATTTGACTCACTTTGCGGTTTACGATTGAGCTGAAATTTTGCATGCCTATGTAAATCGGGTATTAATGATCGTGTATTAATTAACGATAGTCATGACTTATGTTAATTTATTTTGTATTAATTAAATTATTTATTTTTGAAGTGAATATACAACTAAATATCTGTGAATAACTTAAGCGTCTACCTGTTGCCGTTATTAATATCGAGCAAAAACGGCAAAAAATCAAGTTTGCTGTATGGGAGCCCTACTTAAATATTTATTTTATTCTGTTTTTAGTAACTGTTGTTATAGCGGCAACAGAAATACATAATCTGTGAAAATTTCAACTGTCTGGCTATTACGGTTCATGAGATACAGCCTGGTGACAGACAGACAGACGGACAGTGAAGTCTTAGTAATAGGGACCCCATTTTTACCCTTTGGCTTCAACCCATTAATGGCCCACTGCTGGGCACGGGTCTCTCCTCTTGAGGAGGCCTAGAGCATACCACCACACCACACTGCTCCAGTGCGGTGAAGTTTTCAAACCGCTCGAGGGCCTCCGACATAGCTTAACGACTGTTATCATATGATAACAACCGGGACCGACGGCTTTACGTGCCCTCCGAAGCACGGAAACTCTCAAGATTTTTTTGGAACTAGCGGTCACCCATCCAACTACCGACCGCGCCTGCTGTTGCTTAACTTCGTCGATCACTTTTACCCTTTGGGTAAGGATTATTATCGCAGAGTCGGTTCATTCATTGTAGACTCATTGGTTCCTATTGTTGGCAAAATTAAAAACAAAATGTCTCACCATGCATAATAATAATCTTAACTTAATCTTCTTCATTGAGGCGTTAGGATGATACGATGTTTCTGAATGCGGGAATGGAGCACAGTGGACAGACCGAGCCGTGAACGACACGACCGCGACACGACACGTAGCGACGGCAAGCGTAATTCGATCGCAACTCGTTCGCGCGTCGCATGAATTCACCCTTTTATCTAATCTATCTATCTAATCTAATAATATATATAATACCTTTAAATGAGCAATGCTTGTATATATATATATTTTTTCTGAATCTCGGAAACGGCTCCAACGATTTTCATGAAATTTAGTATGCAGGGGGTTTCGGGGGCAATAAATCGATCTAGCTAGGATTCATTTATAAAAAATGACATTTTATCCGTGTTTTCAGGCAATGAAAAACGGCTAGACTCTTCCGGACATCTATTGGCGAGTAGCTACACTAAAGCTAACTAAACTGTTAGGAATAGAGTACATGGTGATATGATAGCTACTCAATAAACCCTTTGAGGAAGCTGTTATGTATATTGTTGAACTAATTTCGTAATAACACGTTTCAAAGTATATGTATGTAGGTACATACCTACTTCCATAAGAAATATTTGTCTTATAATCATAATCATAATGATTTATTTGCTATAAATGTGACAGTACAAAGGGGGTATAGTTTTCACACATTTAGCTTGTCCAAGCATGCAAATATTTAAAGTATTGTATTATAATTTTTACATAACTAACAGCATTAATTAACTAACACAGCATTAACATGAGTCAGTCAATTTCAATGGGTTATGTTATGTTATGGCGAGCGAAAGGATTATAGCGAGATACCTATCTACCTGGTCCGCTTGTCGATCGGTCGAGTGGATTTGATCGACTGGTTTAAGGAAGGAGTGTATCCATTAAAGCAAAATTTCCATCTATTAAGCATTTACGAGTCCCCTGCTGGACTCTCACTCTCCTTACTTGCGTCACTCTGACCGGTTCAGAGCCTTCTGAACAGCGGATACCCGCTTACAGCTATTTCTTACCCTAATTTTTACGAGGTATCATAATTGTATATTCACAACTAGCTGTGCCCCCCGGTTTCACCCGCATTAATTTGTGGAAAAAACTAACAACTAAAATATAATATGATGTTGTTATATAGCCTATAGCCTTCCTCGATAAATGGACTATTATCAAACACCAAAACAATTTTTCAATTCGAACCAGTAGTTCCTGAGATTAGCGCGTTCAACCAAACAAACTCTTCAGCTTTGTAATATTACAATAGTACATCTACAGTATAGATTGCGAGAAAAATAATTATTAAAAATTCGGCATACAGAGCTGAGCGGTATCAAAATTCTACTTGTGGCACCCAGTCAGCCCAGCTCGGAATATTGGGCTTGCTCTGAGCCTCGAACCTGGTGGCTAACCTAGCGCGTGGTGTGTTGGCTTAGTTATCGATAAAGGGTGTTAGTTACGTAACCGGCGGTCGACAACGTACCAATACCTACGTTACGTAACCACGTGCCACACTGCAATGCTGCAGTCGTTACTCACAACTCATAACATGTTATTATAACTCAAAGGCTATACAAAAGGCGCGCGGCCACCGAGGACCGACCGCAGAAACATTTTAACGAACCGCTATTTTACTGCTATTAACTGCAGAACCGCTACCTATGTTCTTAAAAAAGTTTGCTGAGAAAATTTACGCTTTCAATTGTTATTTCATATCAAAAACGCGGATGCTTGTTATGTTGTGACTATTACTTTAAAAACAGAGAAGTTCTGACTCTCCAGACTGAGTTGAAAGCCTTGAACATATAAAGCTGAAATTCTGTACACAGATTTCCATATTATGAGATTTTTTATTGCCATTTAGCATTAGCTTAGAATGTGGGCAATGATGTCCGCTGTTTCAGTATGTTGGTTGTCTGTCAGTCAGTAACAGCGTCTTATTAAATAGGCATATTTAAGGTGAATTTTCCAATTGTGTGTGGATGGCCAAATCCGAAACTACGAGGAATAGCGGAATATGCTCAAAGGAGTCTCGGGACCGATTTTGATGGAAACTAAAACTGCACCATTAGTTTTTTGAAAAATTAATATTCCTGGCCAGGAATCGAACTCGTTGATCTCAAAAAAAATCTCATAATATGGAAATCTGTGTACAGAATTTCAGCTTTATAGGTTCAAGGCTTTCAACTCAGTCTGGAGAGTCAGGACTTTTAGTCTATAATACAGAACGGCAACAAGCATCTACTCGTTGCCGGCCATTAGGCTGTTAACTGACTACACAAATCTGCATCTAATGGTTCTGGATCATAATTATGTATCCACATATATAATTTTGGTGTATAAAGATGTTACGTATGCTTAATTAGATTAATATATAATACATACATACAATATGCAAGGTCCATCGAGAAATAATTAATTAATAAAGCAGACATCGCCGTATCCACCACTTGTATAGTCAAGATATCATATGACGGTTCGCGGAAACGAGCCTGGGAACCTAAACACCTGAGCTTTCAGATTATTCCGGTACAAACACCGACCGTAATCATCCTAGTTATAAGTATTTTACATTTTTAAATATTTCTAATATCGAAATTAAAATTATTACTTAGTTCGTTCGCACCCTGCTGCACCAATACATAACTAAGGATTTTATTGTATTCTTATTGTAGTTTTTGTTGCTTTGACTACTTGTGCACCGGTCCGTCAGATTTGGTATGGGTGGTAGGAACAGATTCTGGTCACTTTCATGCGAGGCATCATGTTTAATTGTTAGGTGTGTTGGTCAGGAGCCTGTAGAGCAGATAAGAATGGTTGGCTAGAAGAAACTAGAGCTGATTAAAGTGTAAAGATTGTTAAAATAATTATACACCTGCTACTTAATACTAATGAACTATTAGATAAGGTGACCAGTGACCAGCGTTGACCAGGTCGGTAGTAAAAACAAAAATCATAGTGTCCAATATGTAAGCTGCTAACAGATTTATACATACTACACGTCAACAAGGATAACGCATTCATATACGTCACGGTGCATGCTATTATACTCAGTCTCCGCTTACAGAATAACCTTCAACACATTTTAATATAGCTCAACGATCATTACATACCTGAGCTCCGACTCCCGCAGACATTTTTTCTAGTAAATTACACAGCAATACCTATCGACATGACTCTCATCCACACTGAACGCCTTATTTACATAAAGAACCAGCCAAGTGCGTGTCAGGCCAAGCGCATTTGAGGGTTCCGTAGTTGTAAGTTTATCGACTACTGGTTACTCATCATTAACTACTTATCATAGCTGTGATTGCTGTGAAATGTGAATATCATATTTCAGATCTTCGTCGCTTTATTGTCTACTGTCCGTCCGTCCATTCGTCGCATGGCGTAGTTCTCAAATCTCAACTGTCTCTAGTGTCTGTCTACATTCTACATCTGAACACAGTCACATGCCGCAGCGGCATGCTGCATGCGGCTTGCGGCTTGCGGCTAGCGAGTAATGAGTAAATTAATGACATAATTTACACGTGTTCCATTGTATATGGAATGCTCTTCAGAGTGATTTGTATTTAGGTGGATAGATATTGCCAACAGTAGATTGCAATGCGGGTAATAGTGGCAAGTGCATCCTACTAATATTATAAACATGAAAGTTTGTATGGATGTTTGTTACTTTTTTAGTGTGACATCATTTAGTCTGTATATTGTCTAGTTCTTAACTGACCTCTAAGGAAGATTTTATCAATTTGTTGCGTGTAATATACAGGTTTGTTATGTTTGGCGATCAGACCAAGACGGCTAGACCAATTACGATTATTCTTAGAAGATTATCTGTTTGTTATAATCTTATTGTAAATATTAATTTAATGGTTTTATCTATTACTCTAATCTATTAATGATATTATATATTATATAGATATTAATAATATCTATTAATGGTTATATCTACTTCGCCTACGTGAGAGCATTGTTGGAATATGCTAGTCAGATTTGGTCTCCATTTTATGCCGTACACATTGATAAGATTGAAAGAATACAAAAGAAATTTATTTCCCATTTAAACTATAAATTCAAACACTGTGGTATTTCATACGTGGACGACTGTGACTACTTTAACATTCAAACATTCAAGGATAGACGAATTCTTCTGGATATGGGATTTCTTTTTGATATCTTGCATGGCGGAGTTGACAGCCCTGACTTGTTGAGCGAAATAAAATTCAACACTCCACTGAAACGCACAAGACATACAGCAAAGTCATTATTTTCTATACCTTTTCATAACACTCGTTACGGAAGTAATAGTGTTCTTACGAGGCTTGCTTCTACGTATAATGCAGGATTCTCCGAGATCGACCTATTCATAGGAAGTAAATGTAATTTCAAAATGAGGGTCAAAAACTTAATTGCAAATTCAAGGGAGGCTTGAGAGCCAAGACTACTTTTTTCTCGTAACTAATTAATGAAATCTTATATATCTCCAACAAATAATAGGAGGTGGATAATATACCTGCCTGCAAAGCCCCGATTGCGATTGCGTTTGAATTGATAGTGCAAGTGTCTGTGTTGTGTTATTCAACTGATCCCAAGATAGAATTTTTATCGTAGGGCAACACAGACATATGCATACACACATCTACACATACACATAAAAATACAATGTTATGTGTCATCTAAAATTATCTTACAGTATATATTTTAGATGAATGATATGGTCTATATATAATATGTAATATATATATATGTGTATATATAATATGTATGTATAGTATGTATATTTTGTCAGTTACTTATTGCTTACCGGCTATATGTTATATGGTAATTTAATAACTATATTAAACGACTTGCTAATGGTGCGTATGTAGCTAAGTTTGTTATATTAGACTTTATTCTGAACTACTGCTAATTTAATGTGGATGACTGTAATTGGCTTTATAGTGTAACTAGATAGTGATTCATGTATCGTAGAATTAAGCTGTTGTTATACCGAATAAATAAAAATAAAATAAAATAAAATATACTGCACTTTATTGATTTTAATTTTGATGTGATACTCTTGTCCATGAGAAAACCGACTAGGTACATTGTTAAATCAATAAATTTACAATATGAGTACTGTTCAAGAAGTATAATAATGGAGTGAGGCCCACGGCCCACTGCCCACGGATGGGACGTAAACTCTGTTTTTGAAGTGAAACTTTTTTGTCACGAAAAAGCGTTACCGCGAAGTGACGTAGACGATATATCGCATGGAAATATTAGAAATAAATATTAAATATAAATACTTTGCCATTCGTTTTAAATATTTAAAATATTAATTTTTTAAATTATTTTTAAATTTCTGTTGAAATATTTTTTTTGTAATGTTTTTTGCCACTAGCGGTCACCCATCCGACTACCGACCGCGCCCGCTGTTGCTTAACTTTGTCGATCACTTAAGATCGACGCAAGCCGCAGGGCTATGAGCGCTCCATACATACATGCATACACTCAAAAAACCTTCCTTCTGGCGCATTTGGGTAAAAACAGAGTTTTCAGTTTAGTGGCGGTGCAACGTGGCCGTGAGTAGCGGGCGGCGGGGCGTGGCGGGGGGCCGGGGGGCGGGCCCTGAGGTACGACACGCCCAATAGCACTTAATCTTATCTTTGTTCTTCCTTTCGACCCTCACACCGATTAACGGATTGATGATCACGCAGCGCCTTACGTCTATTGCACTCGAATTGCTTTTTTGCCCGACCCAAGGAAGGGTTATGTTTTTCGTACCTATCTTGTTTGTACTCGTATACAATGTACCGTGTAATATTCTTTATTACCTCATATCTTCCAAACCGTTGCATATATTTATACAATAATTAAAATATCGTTAAATTCGTCTTGATAACCCAAGTGTTCTTGGATAGGTGATGTTAAAGAAAACCAATGCGGTGGATTTGAAATGCCATTGTTTGAAGTATAAAAAAAATCAAATAATGCAATATGTTTAAATTAAAGCGCTCTTCGTAAGGTTTTCAAAAAATAAGGTAGCCGGCGGGAATTTTTAATTTTTAAATTTATACTACTTAGTTGGCTTTTATATTTTCGCAGATACTTTTTATATCTCAAACGAATCACCAGTTCGGAATATATGTATATAATATACGTATATATCTGAAAATGTTCTTAACTAGTTCTAAAAAGTTGAAATCATTTGAAAAAATAGTTTTTTAACGAAATCAAAATACAATAATAATATAAACAAAAACTGTTTTGCAAACCGTATCGTGTTGTACGTCGAATGAATGGGCTTGTTGTAAGGATCTCAAAAATATTTTTGTTATAGTTCTACAATGAATAGTTTTAAAATTATTCAAGAAAGAACGAAAATTAAAGCCAAAAATTGACCATTGCCCCCGGCCCCCCCCCCCTTATCTCCGAAAGTACTGACGCTAGATTTTTTAATAAATACAGAGAATAGTTCTTTACTAAAAGGTTAGAGTAAAATTAATAAGAAGTCTAAGGTCTTAAAAAAAGAGCAAAAATAAACAAAATAGTGAAATAACTCTAAATATTGTATTCAACGCACGGAACCCTCTCCAAGCGAGTTTAACTCGCACTTGACAAGTTTATTTCTAGTGTGAGCATTATTGTAAGCATAGAGTTGTTACTTTAGCTGCTTCCTCTATCAGTGTATAAGCCTTACTTTAAGGTCAGTGTTTTTCTTAAATATGTCTGTATTAAAAATTAAAAATGTAAACTCTGATACTTAATACAAAATATTTTCTATTTTCTATTGCCTTCAGTATCTCTTGACCTTGAGCGAGCCGTTATATTAATTTGTGGTAACCGTTTTGATAAGACGATATACTCGTAAGTACGCGGAGGACTGTCGCTCGTTTGCACAAGTCATTGTATGGATTTCCCTACTTCATAAACTTGTGTTTGATAAAAGGTAAGGATACCGATCGCAACATCTTGTAGGTACCAACATATCATTCCCATTTATTTTATACCTGAGTAAAATCCTAACCGCTTAGCTGTCATTTGCAAGAATATTCTCTAAGACACCGTCGTAAATATTTTATTCACAAATAAAATATTTGTCATCTGGCAACGCCAATAGATTGTGCTCGTGCATCTCTCGTGAGAGAGAAAAGTCTGTCTATTTGCTCTGCTTATAGTTAAGACTATTATTATTATTGCACACCTCAAATGTACCTATTACGTGAAGGACTGCTGGCAGGTATACATCCTGGTATACGAGTAGCACGAAAAGTTAAAGTTGTAATGGCCATTATACAAATGACTACAATTTGTGTTTTAAATGCAAACGCCGGGAACCTAACCAGGAACCTGCAGTTTCGTGCAGCTCACTCACTACGCACGCGACCCCGAATACCGACCGCGACAGGGCTATGGCCGCTACGCTACGGCCGCGCGGCTGCTACGACCGTAGCGTTCAGTATCATGTCCGACACTCCGCTCCTACCTCTACGTACTGTACGAATGATTTTAACTTCGTGGACTGAAAATTTTATTAGATTCGGGTACTCTTAATATGTATTTAAACGCCAATGTGTCGTAATAAAATATGTATCTTACACACTTCTGTAATACCACTTATAGACTTTATAACCATCCAACCGATATGCCTCAAAATGGTTTCATTTGAAAGGCAATAATCCGAAGGTGGTTTGAGACCACTAAAACAATGCATTAGGCACATTCGGTACATTGTTAAAGAAGATAATATGTAAAGATGGCGCATCAACGTCAACATCAACACAAAAACACTGATCTGTCATTGTCATCAGAATCTTTTTAGCGTAGTGGAACACGCCGGGTATCCACTAGTTCACTATAACTATATTATCTAACGTTCACAGCAACATACATACCTACTTCCGCAACGCAGTTCTTAATCTTCTTAATTCTAAATTTTACGACAAAGGTTCACGTTCTCTTTAAAGGATCATTAGGACAGTAGATACAGCTGTAGCTGTACCTCTTAATTTTTTTTACACGAATAAGTTAATTCTTGACCACAATCCTTTTTTTCTTTACGACTGATGGAACAGCAACAATGACAGACACAGAGACTAGATAAGTGCAGTGCCGGATTAAGCAAGCGCGGGGCCCGTAGCAAATTCTTTTAAATACTCAATACGTTCATTTGCCATCTACGAGTATAGGTTGCATGTTAATTAATAAGTTTCACTTAAAAATTACGCTCAGACAGAGATGAGTGGGTTTAAATATGCGGGGCCCCCTTTCGCGCGGGGCCCGTAGCAATTGCTACTCTTGCTACGTGGTTAATCCGGCTTTGGACAAGTGTTCCAGCGACCGTGAGCAGTTCTCGAAGCACAAACTTGTTCCGTAGAACCAAATGTGCGGTGTGGTATGGCAGAGCACACTGGAATCCCTCCAGGGACACCTAAGCCAATCTCACGGTCTCGGTCGGTCTCGGTCGGTGTCGATGTCGCCACTCTACGGCTTCGACTGACTATCGATCGGTCTGCACGCAGCAAGTAGCGTAATACATAACACTAATTAATTTAGCAATGCTGCGACTTACCGGTACGCTGCTACCCGCGACCCACGCGCCGCCGCGCAACCTTCTGCCAGTTTCCGTGCCGATAGCTTTTACGAAACCCTTTCATAACTGAAGCCCGTGTTTTCATGAAAATCTCATTATGTAAACAATATTACAGTATTTTTTTTGTTATTTGTAATTTAAAAATGAATTTAAGAATACATTCCATGATATTATGTAGTTCGTTCTAATTCTAAATTCTATCAGATAACCTCTATCATAACAGTTAGCTGCGCTCAGATGAAGAAATCTCAGCAGCCAACAGATCAAATACAGAATTTTATAATATTTTTCTAAAAATTTTTTTCTCTACTAACCGATTGTAATAATACATTAAATATTACCCAAAGCTAGTGAGCAATAAATTCGTGAAAACCATGAATACATTCGTGAAAGCCAACAAACATAATTTCGAAAATTTTATCCTGTAAGTTTTAGACCTCATCAAAAACATAAAATCAATAAAAACATCAAAAACATGAGAGCCGTGACCAAAAAAAGGAATTGAGAAGTGATTCTTTACTAAGGAGCGATTTAAGAAACGTTAGTGCTTCAAGACTGAATTGGGACTTTAGTGCTACAAATAATTAATTTGGCATGGATATACATAATGTATTGAAACTTCAAAATCGTAGAATAAGACATGAGAGTAAGGAAAAAAATATGAAAGTAAAGTTATTACGATGCAACAGCCAAAAAGCGACATCATGAAGGTGCGTGATACAAGGCGCACAGCATTCGCTGAAGTTATTTTGGATTGAAAGCGCAAACTGGGTCGTGGGTGCGAGCGAGAGGTACTATAAAATAGATTTAGGTTTGTTCTTACGTGCGTACATAAGTACACACACACATACACGTTTATTTTTTCGTCGCATACCTCATAATGGGGGTATCGTTGAAAAGGTATTTCAAATATATTATAGGTCTGCAAAGATTATTTTTCAATTCAGGGGCCCGTTTGGGAAACATTGGGCTTTAAAGTGCCCGTTTTGGTTAGAGTAAATCGCCCCCACTCTGTCAGTTAAACGGTTGAAGTTGAACAAGTAAAAAATTCTCAAAAATAGGTTATATGATAAATTTACAAGGAAAACTATCACTGTTAATTAGTAATAGGTAGTCGTTAAACTTACAACTACGGAACCCTACATTGCGCGTGGCCTAACACGCACTTGGTCGGGTTTTTTGTCAAATAATTATTATCTTTCATGTACAATTCTGAACGAAATTTTTAAGCTTCTCGAAATGGGGAAAATATAGGGTTTATGTTTTCCATTACCAACAATGACCCTAGTGGCTGAACCTGTAAGTAAAGTCTTAGTAATAAGAAGGAGAGCTGGTAGCTGGAGATTCCCGATACCGATAACAAAAATATTTCAGGAGACCGCCTATGCCACCACTAAATATGTGAAAGCAGAAGATGATTTTTACGACTGTTTTAGCAACTACAGTTACCACAGATTTTTTTTGTGTTAGACTTTAGCCAAATCCGTTTTATATTCATAGTTTTGTAGGTACCTACTACCACACGATGTTCAAGCTCAGTAAAATTTGTAAATACATTGACGTTACATTATTTTCATGACATGACAGTTCCGCGTTGGTTGTGAGAAGTAGTAATTATAATTATGTAGTTAGGAGTAAGAACTGGTCACTGACGTACAACCTAGGCCATAAAAAAGCGACAATCGATGTCATCAATGTACAATTAAGTAATTAGAACCAACAATTATAAAGCAACGGATTCAATGCAATTATTTATGAAACTTTGTGAATACAATACATTGTAAAATAAAAATTAAAACACAAACAAAATCCCGACTACTGAAAAATCACGCTCTAATAAAGTAGTTCTGCATTATACAGGGTTATTGGTCACGATCCCGCGAAGGGCTGGTAAGATACGTCAATGTACTACATAAAATCCTAGTTTTATAAAGTTTTATCTGAAAGTCTACCGTTTCAGAGATTTGTACATTTTTAATGATTTCTCGGAAAGTAGCCTCAAATGCTAGCCTGGAATCATTTTTTTCATTTTCTAAAGTTTTATGACCTTATCTGTTATCCTTATCCGTTCATTGCACCTTAACAAATAATTGTGAACAATGAAATTAATATAATACTGATTTTAAGATAGACTTCAAACTCAACAGTGTCTTCAAACAGTGTAATAATTTTCGTAATTTACTTTGACAGATTATTATAAAAATAACTACACATTGTGAGCTATCTAAAAAGGTTGTTATTAGTGACAAAGTTACCAAATAATTCGACCTTAAATAAGTGAATAGAAGAAATCCTAGAAACACGAATTCGATAATGGTTTGACCTTCAATGAAATAAAAGACATTAATATGTAATGTTTAAGTATTCTGTTGTGAATACAAATGATACAACGATCCAATTATACCTCTGCAGTAAATAATTAATATCAATGTTTAATTTCATTTGGTCGATATGTTTCATTACGTCGGTACCTGGCACGTTGTCACCTTGTGAGTGTGTGCGTGCGTGTGTGTGTGTGTGTGTGTGTGTGTGTGTGTGTGTGTGTGTGTGTGTTACACGGTCTTTTTAGGAAAACTTGCTTTTCTGTCGATGTACATTACGAAATTATTAAATTTTTCAGGGGTTTTGAGACCTATCTCAAAATCAGTATTAGATTTATTTGATTTCATAGTTTACAATTATTTGATAACGTGTCATAAAACTCGAGACAGTAAAAAAATATGATTCTGGGCTGGAATTTATTTTTTATACACTTTTGAATCAGCCTATCCCGTACTTTTCAAGAAATCATTAAAAAAGAACCTATCTCAGAAGTCATACACTTTTAGATAAAACTTTATTAGGGTTTTATGTAGTTCATGACGTATCCTACTACCCCTTCACAGAATCGTGACCAGTAACTAATAGCCCTGTATATATATACGAACTATTCAATATTATATAGCAGTGATAGCCTGGCGTTGGTCTTCCGAACGCAGGGGCCCGAGTTCAAATCCTGGCACGCACCTCTAATTTTCAAATATTATGTGCGTATTATCACTTGCTTCGGTGAAGGAAAACACCGTGAGGAAACCTGCACACCGGAGAGATCTCCGTAAAGTTCTCAAAGGTGTGTAAAGTCTAAAAATCCGCACTTGGCCAGCGTGGTAGACTATGGCCTGTACCCCACACATTGTTAGAGACCCCGAGTCCAGCAGTGGGACAACTATGGGTTGTTGCTTTGCTTTTATTCAATATTTATCTAAACAATTCACCTACAAGTAAAACTTTTCAGTGGCATATTCATAACGATGTTTAGAGGAAAGCCCTGGTCAAATTCAAATCCTTAGTGCTTCAAAGTGAGAAAGAATAATAAGATACAAAAGTCAAAATCGCCATAAAATTAATATTCTATAGATATACATAATACTCCCTGTATCAGAATACGATTGATTGGGAAAAATATCGCTCTTTATTGAGCAGTAAGAAATGTTCACACAAAAATATCTCGCACCAAGATGAAATGAAAGAAAACTTTCGCAATGTTGCGGCGCGAGCCGTTCTAGTCCTCGGCCCGTCGCCAACCTGTTGAAAACGGCTCCGAACGGCGGACACGAGACACGGGACAGAGAACACGAGGACAGCAATCAACCACCAACAAAACGGGTCATAAACAACATTTAATTCCTTATTTCAATTCTCCCCATGTTGATTCCTTTGTAAACTTAGGAAAATCTAAAAATTCACTCATTTTCAAAACTCCCGTAAAGCTGATTCATCTAAGCTGGTACGTTCAGTGATGTTTTAGCGTATTCACACTAAAATAATTTTCATGCAGCATGATTCAAAAATTGTTTTAAAAATTATTTTAATCAGAATTATAATAAGTACCAATTTCCCAAGATTGTTTAAAAAAGATCCTAGCCAGAGGCATCACGGGGGGTTCAAATGTTTTACTCTATTCAGTCAGTCATTTGGTTCGAAAAGCGGCTTACGTGGAAAGCTTTCCGGGAGTTTTGAAGATTGGTGTCACTATGGGTTGTGAAGTGTTTTTTTCTTTTTCAAATGTCAATTTTGCCACCTTACAATATCTTTCCCGGTAGCGCCGGCATATTGGAAAATGGCGCCTACTACTCGTAGCAGTTTTTCGACATTATCTCCCTTACTACTAATTTGACAACAAAAACACAAGGTAACAAATATTTTTGTGATGTCTGCAATTTTGTAGTGAATGATCTCACTGAAATTTTTACTTAAAACAGTACACAAGCGCACTTTGTGTTTGTGTTGTACGTGCCAGGTTATTCTAATTGACTCGCAAAGAAGACAATAAGCAACAAGAACAAGAACAGAACAGTCAAGAAGCAGACAAATATTAGTGAAATTCTTGTACAAGTAGACAGGCACAGGTAGGTGGACCTCAGGTAAAGTACAGACGAATTACATCATAAAGATGTCACTTGCGTACCTTTTATTTGGGGTAACCTTGAGATGAGTAGAACAAGTCACAGACACAGGCAGTTGTCACAAGGTTATATTGGTTTATTTTCAGGAGTTTCAAACGTAGGTAATTGATGTCGATCGTGCAAAACGTATGACATTCTATTCATAGCCCGTGCTCGGGAATATGAAACATCGACGAAATAATATAGCTCCGGATAAGAACTTGGCTAATATAATGAAGAATACTGCATCCTTTTTAGGGTTTTACAAACAAGATACAATAATTACAAACAAGTCCGGTGATCACCTATATTTAACAAAGGGAAAAGCGCAAAAAAATCAAGATACTTTTTTAATTGGACTGCCAATCAAAACTTTTATTTTGGAACGGTCCCCAATTATACATTGTGAGGTCCTGAGCGCCATTTCTACACCAATACCATCATTCTACGATAACTATCATTTATAATAAATTGAAAGGAGTCATTCAGTTGTGCGATCGTAAACAAACCGTAGAAATTCAAAATGTTCCTACATATTTGACTATTTAAATAAAAATAAATTGCCAAATGTGTTGCTAAGCGCAGAACTTTGCCGTTTCGCTACCATCACAGGGGCTAAAGAAACAAATTTATTCACTGTTCGTTACTTTTCTGTTACACAATAGTACTTGTAGTACCTAACGGCCAAGCCATATAATTGTTTTGACTAAGGGGTAGAGTTTTTGAAGATACGGCTTGTAGAGTTAGGGCGTGTAGAGTTAGAAGCTTGGCTCTACGTGAGATCTGATAACTTTTTGATGTAGAGGTATTTATTTATTTAATCTTTATACCTAAGACAGATGGTATAAAAGGTGAACTTAATGCTAATAGTATTCTCTACCAGCCAACCTTTGGGCAAGCAGAAAACAGCGACGGCGGTAGTAAGTACATGTTTATGAGTTATATAATTATATATATATGTAAATATATTATATGTGTGTGGAAATGTAATGGGATAAGATACTACTATAAAATATACGATAGAAATAAAACAGTCAATTCAAAACTATGGTCTCGTCACTCTCGTCTTGGCAACATTTTACATGAAAATATTTTTGGTGGGATTTCACTACTTTTTGTAAGTTGCTTACGACAATATATGGAAAACCCATACAAACTTCCATTCCTTAATTTAAGGGTTAGGGTGATTTACTAAAATACATGTTTTATTATTTATAACAAAGGAGTCCATATATATATAGAATTTTTAAACCTCTAGAATCAAAACTTGCGGAATATTCACACTAAATTCCATCCCCTAGTTAAGGGGTCCCCTACCCCTACCGTGACCCCGATTTCTGCTGAAATGATTATTTTTGAAGTTCATTTTTAATTCTTATTAAAATTGGGTTGTATAAATATTTGGTGCGTATCAAATGTACCTACTACACAATAGCGTATTTTTTTCTTGTATACACTGAACTCACTTATAGTAATTTTTTAAAGTAATAATTTACAGACAAATTGAAAATATTAGGTCGCTTAGGTTATATTATGTCACATAAATATGACAATGAAGCGATTAAAATGTTAATAGGTACTTTTAATTACCAACATCATAATTCAGATAACATCAGCGTTGGTCAGCACTCGCGCGCTTCCTTCGCGAATAACTTTTTTGTGATTTACTAGTTCGTATGTACCTACAAGTCGGTATCTCCTTATTATTACAACGTCTAATATTTCGACTTCAAACTTGTCTCATAGAAATATGATTTTATCATTTGGATGACGAGACAAATAATATTCAGATTCACTTAATATAGATCGTAATGTCTCCTCCCTGCAGAGATAATCGCGGCCTAGTCTCGGCTCTCTAGCTGGCGGCCCGGCTCGATGTCTCGACGGCTCGCCCTACAGCCTACTCCCCCATCAATTTACCGATCGCTCTTTGTCATTAGTGTTATTACACTCGCACACCTGATTCATAGATACTTATTCACGTGGACTATACAGGCTGTCATGCAACTAACTAGCAATAATTTAAGGGCATATAAAATATACCTAATTTTGTCCGACAAAGATGTGGGGCTAGCCCTTTTCCTTTTGGAATGGCCACCATTTTTTTTATTATGTTCCACGTCTCAGCCGAAAAATTTTGATTTCTCTGGTTTAAGTCCCGAGAAAGTAGGTATGTCAGAAAAATAAAAAATAAAAACTGAAATTTTTGACTACATAATTTTTTTCATCATTTTTTAATGCCATTTGTAACTTGAAAACTTTATTCAATCTTTTTTTTGATGAATAGATGGTATTATTATCTTACAAATAATATTTTTTTCACTTCTATGGGACTCATAAATTTTCAGACCACGGCCTTAAATATGAACATAGTCGATGTTGATGTTGATGAAGGAGTTAAACTCCAAAAATACATTTATACCATCATAAAAATACATTCGTGTATGTATCATTAAATAAATTTGAATTTGAAGGCATCCGACATGGTTCAACAAATCGAATTATCATTCGATAGCAGTCGCACCAGCACCGACGGTTCGACCTGCCGCGGCCGTCAAAGAAGCGCAGCTAGAGGCGGAGCAAGCTAGCGGATTGCGCGGAGCTAGCTAGCGGAGCAAGCTAGAGGATTGCGCCCGTTGTTCCATAACTCTGAGTTACATACAACAGTTAGTCAGTTACATAGGATCAGCATAAGCCACCCCGCTAACACCGAATTGTAATATTTAACCAATAACGCCTCAGGTTGAATACGAGATATTATAATGAACACTTACAAAAGAGGTAGGTGATAACTTCACCATTTATTAGACCAGAGAAAATCGCGCGTAGAGGAGGTATCAAAAAGAAATTAAGATTTAATTTCAGACTTTGACGACAATATAAAAATGTCTAATTACAACTTGCTAGTATTTTAGCACTAATACTACTATTATACATTATTATGTATGTAATATTAATTCTTCTGTGCTAATTCTACTTAGTCTCTGAGCTAAGCCGTGGCCGGTTTGTAGATATAACACAAGCATCCAACTAAATGGATGAATTTAATTAATTAATTTGATAATAATTTATGATGATTGTATGACTTTGATCTCCTTGCCTCACCCTTTCCTGGCGGGCGAGTGTTATAATAAGAAGTTCCACAAACACACCGCGGCTGGAATAATGGTCGTAGCGCACATATCAACTCGGAAAGGGATCGGCACCGGATCGCCTCGCCGTCAACCTAACGTAAGCTCGGCTACGGCTAGGCGACGCCGCGCTTACGGCTCGCCGGCCGCTGGTTGACGGAATGAATGACAGCAGTTCGCCGACGCAACGGTAGCCGCGGCGCGGGGCGTGCACGAGGAAACGGAAAGTCGACGGATAGCGTACGGTGAGACGTAAGCGCGGGTACGGCAAGTCGTCCACGCACCGTAAGCTTGTCTCGAGGCGAGGCGATTACGTTACGGATCCGATAAGTGTGCTTTACAGTAGGGAGTTTCATACAAAGAATACTGACATACAAGAGTTGATACGTTTACGTTCCGTTTACGAGTTGATATGTGTGCTATGACCATAAGGGCGCGCGGGCGGCGGCGGCGGCCGCTTAACAACACGCTCTGATATATTAAATAAAGAATAAGTTGAGTTTCTCAACTTCAACAATATTTTGTTCATCAAAGTACGACATTGTTTATGTACAAAAACTTTTAAATAAAAAGTCAACCCGCCTTCAAAATTATAACAAAATGTCTTGAAAACGTAAAAATTATTTGATGAGAAACTGAACTTCCTATTTATTAATGTACTTAAAGTACTAATATCAGTGATGTTGTTTTAATTTTGGAGGCGGTCCACTTTTTATTTCAAAGTTTTTATTTTTCAATTTTTAGTTTTTCCAAAATTTAAAGCTTGCAAAGTTAATTTTATCCATAGTTAGGGTTTATCCACAATCTTACAACATTGTTTTGTTATTCCAATTGAGGAGTTACACATTTTGTCTCCAAGTCACATCTTCAGACCCCGATTGGTTATACAAAGATAATTTATTGACAACAAATTTCTTAAAACGAGGTTCCGTAATTCCTATCCGTTCAAGAGTTACACTTTTTATCTCCTAGGCACATCAACAGACCCTGGTTGTATGATATCTTAATATTACCAACAGCAAATATCTTTTAACACGGTACAATTATTCCAATCCGTTGAAAAGTTATATATATTTCTTCTCCAAGTCGGTGTGACTTGGAGAATCAGACCCAGAAATGGTCAATGAGGAATTGGCTGTGCAATATAAATAATGTTACTAACATCAAATATCTGTAAACACGATTCAATTACTCCTAACCATTGAGGAGTCCTCTATATCTCCAGAAACAATTATCAGATCGTCACTTTGTTGTTATCGGGACCACCCTGAAGCATTCCTCTATTCAATACCGTTAAATCATCCAAATCGGTCGAATCGTCTTCCAGTAATAGCTGAACATACAATTGACCTCCTCCATTTTTTTTGAAGTCGGTTAAAAAATTCACACCAATACGTTCATCGCTCCGATACGGAGCATCATCAGGCTAAGTTGACTCTATACGTACGATATGCGATGATTAGCCGCAAAATGAGCATCGTTCGCAGTATACGGCCGTAAGCTAGTATGTACGTTGATATCAACTTTTAATTATTGTAGTACTACATGTTTCCGTTTTGGGATGGATGGAGGTGCCACGCATGTCTTATCATCATTCATCATACACGTTAACCGCGGAATAGTGCAAAGTAAAACATGACGAATACTAACTTAACTAATTACAATGGATTTCCGCAAAGTAATATAATTAACTATAAACATTTTATGACATATTATTATTTGTTATATATCCTTGTAAGCCACAGTATCGAATGGTGTAATAATACAGGTTTTTTCAACATCCACGCGTTCGATTCCTGGCTAGAAATATTAATTTTTCAAAAATGTAATGCAGTTATAGTTTTCATCAAAATCGGCCCCGAGATTCTTTTCACCATTTTTCGCTATTTCTCGTAGTTTTGGATTTGGCCCTCCACGCACACCTGGAAAACTCATCCTGTATATATTATATATATAACAAATACATATATAAATAAATTATATATAATTATATAAATGTTATCTATACTAATAATAAAGAGGAAAGATTTGATTGTTTGCATTGAATAGGCTCCGAAACTACTGAACCGATTTGAAAAATTCTTACACTGTTGGAAAGCTACACTATCCCCGAGTAACATAGGCTATATTAGATTTTCAGAAAAATTAGGGATCCTTAATAAAACTCCAATAATGTAACCCAAGGTGTAAAAAATAAAGAAAACCGAAGCAAAGCGAGGGCGGTTACTCGTATGGTATATAACAATATTGATTTAAGAAAAGAAAGAAACGCGAGGAAAACTAGCAAATGAAATGAATACTGCAGTCTGCAGACCAGGGCACAGGTACTTCTAGAAGAATATAACGCGGTAGTCATTGTTTTATTTCTATCTATCTAACAGCCTTTTAAAGTCCAATGCTGGACATAGAGCTCCCCTAATTCTTTAGGTCAATAGTCCACCTGCCTCCTAATTCACGTAACTTTAAGACGCATCGAATAAGTTGCAGTGACGCTGCAATCAAGTTGGAGTGACGCTACAATCAAGTTGAAGTTTGGCGTCTAAACCGTATTGTCATATTTTTTTAACTGCGCGTCAACTGCACTCATCCTGCGCGCCTGTCAAACTTTTCTTCGACTATTTAGTACTCTGTGTTTGTGTTGTCTATGAGAGAACAAATAAACTTATTATTTAACAAATACAATTTATTATGTTTCCATTAAAAAACGTTGAAGAATATTTACTTATTATCCCAATAAGGATTTTAATGATATTTCTTATAAAAAAAGTAATAATTTGTGCTTCATTTCACAAAAAACGTCATATGTTATGTCAATATGGCAGAATGAAGATCTTCCCTTTGCCTCGTAAATCGAAAAAATAAAAAAATTCAGAAAATCTTGACGCGCAACAACAGAAAATCTTTTTGTGACGTGAGCGTTTTTACAAGCGCTCGCGTGACGTGAGCGTGTTTGACAGCGCTCACGAAAGCTTAGAGAATACGGAAAGTGTCATTTTGATCGGAACGTCACTGCAACTGCACTGCAATAGAACTTGTTAAGTTACGTGAATCAGACTGCTGGTCAGGAGGCGACCAGTGCTCCTTTTATTTATTTATTTTATTGATTTATTTAGTTGCACACAATTGTTAAATAAATCGAGCACACAAAAATAGCATAATACTTCTGTGAATGTATGGAAGCACCAAGTACAGCTTTATACCTGTGGAACCTCCATTACGCACATCATCCATTTACATATTTACAACCTGCGAAAACGCGCGTTATTGTATGTATCTGTGTTTCGTGATTGGTTCAGCGCTCTGTGGCTACGCAAACATATCGAGAATGCACTAGCAAGTATTACCAATTCAATAGCTCAGATGAATATTTTTCTTAAGTGGGTCGCGCCGTTCACCATTGAACTACGAGTGTCTACCACAGATTTTATATTACATGGATTTTATTTTACTTCTAACTCGGTTGAGCTGGCGACCACGATTCATTGCCCTGAAGAAACCTGTCCTTATATAATTCTTGACAAAAGTAACCGACTTCGAAATTAGGGATAACTCAAAAACTATGTATTTAATAGACTGAGTAGGTACGTTGATGACGGTCTTATTTTATTTGAAATCGATTTTTTTTAGTAAAATTCTACTGATACAAGTACTTGGAGAAATTTCGCATTATGTCTAGTCTAGGCCTGAAAATTTTTGTTTTACAGTTTACAACCGTGATACAGTTATCTGACGGCGGAAATGCAAGTAAGCAATCACGCGATGTCATACCGTTCAATAATGTTTTCACTATACCTACTGAAGACGATAAAGCTTAATTTTATTGAAATAAATAAATAAACACACACTCATCAAAACGCGGGGGGCGTTTTACCTGTGTAAAACATGGATGACGCATATTATAACATATCACACACACACACGACCCGAGTACGAATATTTATCTACCACATAAATATCTGAAACAGCCGGGAATCGAACCCGGGACCCCTCGCTTCGCAGACAGGGCCACTGCCAACTAGGCTACAGGGTCGCCTACGGGATCGGTGGGCCCCACAACATAAATGCTAAAACGGGCACGTAATCGGTATGTATGACACCAAATTCTAGCGACTTACTTGCGCGCTCAAGCTACAGTATGCTGAAGGGGTCACTAGTCAATCTGTATACTTAAGTGTAGAGACTTGGGGTCCCCCAGGGGGTGGAAACCAATAAACTACAATTTCAAAAGGTTCTCGCTGCAGCTACCACTCTATACACTTCCATTCCTATATTGGTAAATAATAACTTTCCATTAAAATAATTACAATTATTTGTAAACCGCCAAAACCATGAAAAAACCGAATACATATTATTCGGAACCGCCTTCATGCGTAAACTTTTTCCTCTTCACGACAGGACTCACCTATGTTTAGAATTAGAAGCAAAATATGAAAACCGCCGCGACTTTGACTGCCAGTTAATTTCTACAACAATAAATTGCACGTACCTGTACCGAACATACAATATGGAGATATATTTCGATATGAGAACAAAATTATGCGTGGATTTAATCGTGATTGTCGTTACGCTGAATTTAATTTAAAACGAATATTTCTTGAAGAAGGTACGTCGCGTCGTATTTCTGAGAAGCTGACAGCAGCTTGCCGACACGGCACTTTGTGGCTGATGTTCGGCAACACTGCAACAGGTTGCATGCTACATCGGCAGTGTCAGCGGCCGCCCGGCGCGGCGCCCCGACAACGCTCCCTATCAACAACACGCCGCGGTACATAGCTACCGTGCAACTAGGTATAGAGCCACAATTACGAGTGCAGGAGCATTTCAATGGAAGTTCCTCACAGAGATGAATAGTTTTTCTGTTTCATGCAGCAACTCAAATAGGTTGAAGAATTATTTTTATACCAAAAGATAACATGAAAACAAAGTTAGTTAATATTTTATTTTCTGATTTACAATCAAAATTACAAGATTTTTGGAGAAGCGACTAATAATCACTAGAATGTTTAAGTGACAAAATGAATAATCATCATTTATTACAAAATGTTTAAATTTTTATAGTTATCCAAAAAACTCCAAACTATGCTTGCATAATTAAAATTAATTTCCTGATTGTGTAGCACAATTAGACACAAAGTTTTTGTACGAGAACTTTGAAGGGAATTGACGTATGTGTATGTATATCTAATAAGAAAAAAACAATAAAAATACTTTACATGATATAACTTAATTACGTTCGCGGATTCTGTTTACAAAATACATCGAGGCAAGATTAAGTAGTAACAAGTAACGAGTAATAAAAAAAAATACAATTGAGTAGGGAAATTGTGAGACTTGCATGTATATTTCCGACGGTTACATCGTCAGTCCATACTCACAGCGTGAGGTCATACTGTTGGTGGAAGTGCGGCGGCCGCGGCAGCGCGGGCTGCAGCTCGTGCAGGTGCATATAGAAGTCATGTACTCGCGCGTAATCTCTGGCGGTCATGGTGCGCGCGGCCGGCTCGCACGTTTCTCCCCGACTGAGTGGATGAGTTGCCGTGTCAGCCGTGTGATGAAGTAAAGTACTGTAGTCGGCCCGCAGCCCGCGGCCCGCCGCCCGCCGGCCCGTCTCCGAGCGGCGAACACTACCGCCTACGACTAGCGCCCACAGCGGCAGCGCCCAACTTCTCGCTCGTCACCCCTGCCTCACCAGCTACCTCACTGAACACTGTACAGTGTACACGACACCCACCCGCTGCGTCCCTATCGTTTCGTGAAGACATATGCATCCCTGGCGCTACTTCTTCAACAATCTCAGGAATGTGATGCCACACAGCCTTTTCAGTGAGCTTATTGACTGCGATTCATTGTCACTTCATACGGACGAAAAATCATTTACAAAATAGTTTTCCCCTAGTACTTAACTACTTACGAAGTGGAGTTAAGGTTGAGAACAGTTGCAGTAAGATTGAAAGTTAAAAATAGTGTATCAGGGACAGAGATAAAATTGTTACGTATAAAGTCATTTCATACCATTTTCATCATATGAAATTCATTCATTCATTCATTCATTCATTCATTCATTCATTATTTTAAAAATATTATGGAATATCATCATCGTCGTCGTCGTCGTTGTCTTTAAACCGAACAGAATTGATATATCGGTTTATACTATTCGTGTAATTTTATTTTATTAATTTATACATGAACCTTGAGCAATCAGACTCATCGTCTCATGAAAAAAAATTTAAGCATCTGAAGAATTTCATCGCGGTATGCATGTGCTGAAAGCTTTTGCGGTGCGATAGCCGATAGCCACCGCAGCGTATACTGTGCAACGGCTGACGCTCTTTACGATGTCTATTGAACATTCAATTTCCTAGGGAAAATGTTGTGCTACCTCCCCAATTAAAATTACCATGGAGTATAGACGTAAGGGAGGAATGACTTTCAGAGGGAAAAGTTTAAAGTGTCCAGCGGTAAGCAGAAAACAAATGAAAATGTGCCGGATGCAAAGGGCATGATTATAGCAGTTTTTGACGGATTGAAGTATGTCAAATTTGGCAATGACAGCCCAGTGCTTTGACTAAATCTATACTATAATAAAACTCAAAGGGCAAATGTTCTGTACATTGAATATTTTTTAAAATTTTGATTAGGGAGCACTTCAATAACGTGTTAGAGCACAAAAATATTTTTTTTAGAATTATTGTCTGTCTGTCTGTTTGTCTGTCCGGGCATCACATGAAAATCCGTTAACGGATTTCGATGAAAATTGGTAAAGTTGTTACTAATACTCCGGGTCATATTTTAAGATACTTTTATCCCGGAAAATTTAAAGATTTCCCTGGGAAACGATATGAAAGTCTGTATGGAATATTTTTAAAATAAGGTACAAATAAAGTAAAACATAATTTCAGTTTACGAAGCTGCGGGCAACAACTAGTAGTAAAAATATTTTTTTCAAATCATATAAATTTACTATTTTAGAAATGTTGAGATATGATTGAATTTTTGTGATCTTTGAATACTACGTTTAGTGATTTTTTAGTTATTATTATAAAACTTATTAACACATTTGAACAATGTTTATTGAGTTAGACAGTAACAGTCTAGTGTACCAAACTTCGACTATTTACGTGTCCTCCCCTGTTGCTACCGTGGCGTGGCACCACCGACTGCCACAGCTGCCACTGCAAGGGTTGGCTAAAGCAATTCCTCAACGGTGAACAGCATAGTCGCATTTTTTTGCTATAGTGCACTTACCCCAAAAAGTTTGTTTTCAGTTTTATTAATTATTAATTTACTATTAGGTTACACCACAGACATATGTATATATCGGTGCAGTCTAAAATAAGTTCGTAATAATCTTTGAAATTAAGAAAAAGGGAACTGTCAAGAGGACAGACAGATTGAGAGTATCGCGAATCAAAGTAAACAACTAAATAACGTTGAACTCAGATTAAAGAAATAAAAGGCAGATGTATTCATCCAACTACAACGAGAAGCTATCAAAGCAAATACAAACTAAAAAAGCAAATACAAACCCGAGTCAGTACTAAAGAAAGCGTCAAATAGCTTGCATGTCACAATTGTCAAAATTTATTAAATAATTTTCTCAGATAAAATGCCGTCTTGCAATTTTAAACACTGCTAAAATTGTTCTCAAAATCAAGGAAAAGAAGATTAGATATCTTTTCACAGGTAACTGTTCATTATTTTATAATTTATTTATAATAATATTTTTGCGATGCGCTCGGAACACAAAACCTCGACAATTATTCAATTTAATACCAGCTTTATATGAAGATCGATTACCCTAAATTAAGGGAAATATGCATGGGTTATTTTAACACTGATCGATTATAAAATATCAAAAAAATATTTTAAAAGTAAATAGTTGTATTTATTTAAATCTAAAAATCAGGAAATGCAGCCAATGCATAAATACCTGTCGCTAGGTTATTATAAACATAAGATAGATTATACAAAGGATTAAAGAGATAAAATTAGGATTTTAACATAGGTAAACCTGGTTGATTGAAAATATCACGTTTGCCGACGATAAAATGCAAGATTGAAAGAAAATATTATATTCTATTTTAGTAATTCCTGTTTAGCCTACTCAATAAATTATTTTATTTGCAGATTGCCGACAAATGCTATTATACGAGATAAATGGGTTTTTATTATTCATCAAAGTAGGCAAGATAATGATTGGCCATCCAAATTTTGCTTTGTTTATTCATTGCATTTTAATGAAGATGACGTACCTATATTATATATTTCATGTATTTTAATTATAATAAATGTATTAAAATTTTTATATTTTTCAATTAAACATAACTACCCATAAGAGAAAAAAACCATAAATTAAAACAATTCAAATTATTAGGTACTGTATATTAAAAGAACATTTGACATATTTAATATCTATACTTTTTGATAACTAGTGATATAATAATAAATAATTTGCCAATTTAATTGTGCATAATATTTAAAGTTGAAAATATGGCAAAAAATATTTACTAAATTGCGGGAGATTGCGACTTTGTTTTCAATGTCTGGCAACATACACACACAAAGAAGTATGTGTCTCTACGATGCCATTGCTAGATGTCAATATGGTTGTCATGCACACATAGTGAAAAAGCGGCTTCACGTCATTCGTTGCATTTCTTTGCGAATGTTATATCTGCCTTTTATTTCTTTAATCTGAGACGTTGAATTGATAAAATCGGGTGCTGTTATCAGGCAATAAACGAATAGTATCCTTGTGCCTGTCGAATTATGGGTTTTATTTAGTATCCTGGTAATCCTGACACATAAGTACGCCCACAGAGAGAGATCTATGTTCATAGTACTGAACTCAGATGATCTGAACATACGAATGAGTACCTCCACAGAGCCCTGTGCTATATCAGGCGTGGGATAAACTCAGATGGTGAGATAATTTTCATGAGAATTTGAGAAGTAAATTTCAGAAAATAAATGACATTTGAAATAAGCTTGAAGGAAAATTTTACAAAGGGATACGATATAAAATCAATCAAACATACAGGAGATGATGAGATCATGTGATACTAAAGTTGGGCTTTATTTAAAAATCCGAGAAATAAATGGAAATGAGAATTTGGTTTCAGGTTTTTCACAAAAGGAATGCAAGATGAGTAGCCACAGTGAATATGATGTTTGATATCATGCAACTGAAAGTAACCTATCTTAAATTTTTCAGCTAAAGAAAAACGGCGAGATTTGAATCTGTGTATCTATTTGCTGCGAGTGTGGAGCGGGGCTGGTTTCGTCCAAATTGCAACGGGTTGTTGATGCTCCTAGCGGCGCGGCGGCGCTGCTGTTGTGAGCGCTGTGTTTCGCGCTAATTACATGGCTTAATAGGCATAAAGCTTTCAATCGTTAACATTTCATTTACCTTTAGAGAACCCAATACTCAAAAACTTAAGATAATTATGCTAGGGTTGGTAAAGATGCAATTGTATATTGTACTAAATGAAGTAATCTCCTGGTTTACTATACGTGAAATAATATGGTGCATCAGAACAACTAACCTACCCGTGCCGCTGAGTCAAGTAATATAACCAAGTGGTCACTCTAGCATATGAATCTTATCATTACATTTATTACTACATTCTGTTTTTCATACGTGTTAAGATGGTCATGTAAAATCCTTGAATATAACATTGGCGTTTCCTACGTAGTTGAAACTCTTTAGCACTTTTACTGCGAACTTCAATGATCGCGTATATGATTGCAGATTGTTGCAAAGTAGACTGAATGATAACTTAATATCTTCAATTGATGAGCAACAGAAACTGCATATTGAAGTAGTAACATTATTTCATTTCATGTTTTGCCTACATAACTTCGAGACAATATTTTGATAGGGATTGGGTTATTATAAAATTGCCATCCCTATGATTTGATATGTCACATGTTTTGACGTAAGTATTAAAATCTGTCGAAGTGACAACGGACGACAAATATGATGAAAAATAAATGAAATGTCATTCTCCTGTCGTGTTGACTACAGACCACTCTCTTACAGACTTACTCACTTTAAAAGAGTTGAATTTGAATGTTATGTTTGATTCGTACTACAAATAAAATTCGGATATGATCAAATTAGCGTTAGAATAAATGTGATAAGATATAATGAATGCAGTAAAATTAGGTTGGATCCTAAATTCAAAAATCCATTTCAAATCATTGTGTTTCTTACTTTCTCGCTAATGATCGGTGCCGTTTCTTAAATTCTAAAAAGGCAAAATGTTGAAACAGGATTTGTTGGTATGATGACGAGATGATTTGTTGATACGACGTCAAGCTTTGTATCTTTCTTTTTATTAACTAATGCAAAAGTAAATTGATTAATTGATGTGGTGCTGATGATTATTTGTTGATTGAATTGAAATTTAACGATGAATGAATAAACCACGCTGCGGACTAATCATATGTAGGGTTCTAACTTGTTATGTTATGAGATAAATTGTTTAACCAGTATGCTTAGTTGACTTCGTATTAAGCTTGGCTTAATAAGGGCTCTTTATCTGTAACAGCCGTGACTGTTTAAATTGTCTGAAGGTCAAACTGTTAAAGTAGAGATCAATGCAGTATTTCGCATGATGGTGTTGAGGCAGTTGAGCCAACACAATGCTTAGTGACACATGGGTTGGGAACGCAAAAAAAAAGGCGTGTCCCGTGTGAGAACGCTCGAGTGAGGCATGGTGGATCAAGGAGAGATCAGTGATATAAGTGTACCAAGCAAAGTGATTAATTTGTTGATTTAAAAATAATTTGATGATGATGATCAACCTTCAGCCATTTTTCTGTATGTTGAACTGTGACATTAAGTGTACAAATCCAGGTTGAATATTGCTTAAACTGTGTAAATACTGGTTAGACAATAACAAAAAGTATCTTAATTCTGGTTAATAAGAGCGGTTTAAAATATCTTGAAGGTGATTTTGATGTTATAATTTGATGTTATGTTAATTGTGGTTTATCTTTAAAACGAAAGTTGAGCAGTATATACGGAGACGAGAGGGTTAAACGCCCTTCCGTTAATTTATTGAGGAATGATTGAGTTTATTGAATAAAGTTGATATGAGAGTTGTGAAATTTTATCGGGGATTACGAGCACACACAAAACATACACACACATACACTTCCCTCACTTCATGAAGTCAGAATAGCCGAACAAAATACTGTTCTGATTTTGTCTTTACAGAATGATCACACGAGGACGTGTGAGTCGTCAGCGATGGCCGCAACAGTGAGAGGAACGGACGAGATTCTTAGATTCAGTGACGACGCCGCGACGTACCAAACGATCGACGCGAGACGTAAAGACTTTAAAATCGTGCAAATAATAATTTGGTAGTTCCGTAACAAAAAAAGTGTTGTTATGGAGTTTCTTGCGCTGCTTCTTCTCCATAACGAGAACACATTGCGAAGCAGTAGTAATGCTAAAAAATGAACTGATGCTATTTTTGCGGGATTTCGGGCAACAAAGAGATTTGTTGTAACCTTTGGCAGTAAAGTAAAGGAAAGTTTATGAGAATGCCTGTAGGTCATGTACCAGTCGATGTTGATATTAATAATGAATTTGCTGATGAATAAGATAAGATGGAAACTCGAGTCAGTAACTTTGTAGCGCCAGTGGCAATTACAATCGAAGTGCGATTCGTGTTTTGCTCTGGTATGATATGTGTATGGTAGCAACGGAGATTGCTGGTTGGCTTTGAAAGCCGTGGAGATTGAAGGACTTACTCGAGATCATTGAGAATGTTTGTTATTGCTTTTGATAATTGAAGTTAACGACTATGGTACGTGGCTCAGGATAATTATTCCAAATTCGTAATTGCTCTTGGAGATCCTTGTTTATGTGACGTTTGTTAAATATGACGCGATTTAGTACGATTCACACACGAGGACGTGTGTCTTGTCAGTATGGCCGTGTCGGTGCAGTCTAAAATAAGTTCGTAATAATCTTTGAAATTAAGAAAAAGGGAACTGTCAAGAGGACAGACAGATTGAGAGTATCGCGAATCAAAGTAAACAACTAAATAACGTTGAATTGATAAAATCGGGTGTTATCAGGCAATAAACGGATAGTATCCTTGTGCCTGTCGAATTATGGGTTTTATTTAGTATCCTGGTAATCCTGACACATAAGTACGCCCACAGAGAGATCTATGTTCATAGTACTGAACTCAGATGATCTGAACATACGAATGCGTACCTCCACAGAGCCCTGTGCTATATATACATGTCTGTGGGTTACACTTAGATTTGGCTCCAGACGAAGGAACTCTTCGAAGTATAACATTACAGAATTTACAGACATGAAATTTTATATACGTATTCAATTATGATTTTTAAAACTTAAATCCAACTCCCGCGTTCAGCGACGACGCAATACAATAAGTCTTCTCAGCGGCGGCCAAAAGCACAAACACAACGTATTTTTTTAAATATTATGCACGTTTCATTGCGACGACAACTCTTTGTAAGTTAGGCCTTCTAACTCTGTAGGTACCTAACTTATAGAAATAGTGGGCGATGTAGATTGTAGACTGATAGATTGATAGAAATCATCACAATTTGATTAGTAGTTATAACCTGTGGTATTGGTATGACTTGTGGCAGTTGTGGCTTGTTTAAAGTCGGTAAAAATGAGGTGCAAAAATTTCGAATAAATGTTTTTGAACTTAAATTAGAATTTTAAAAACGATAAAATTTCCAAGAACTTCTTTTATAGCGACTTAAAAGCAATTTATTGGTATGATATACATACTTTAAAAATATATTTAAAACGCATGCAAATGTAAACGTACAAGACGAGCGTCAATGGTATGCACCTACCTACCTTTTCTAGAAGTGTTTTTCGCATCTTTTCTTAAATATGTAATTCGGTTCTTCCACCAGTCCGCACTGGAGCAGCGTGGTGGAGTATGCTCTAGGCCTCCTCAAGAGAAGAGACCCGTGCTCAGTAGTGGGCCATTAATGTATTGAAGCCAGCCAACATGTAATTCGGCCTGAATAATTCTAAATAATGCTAGTGAATAATAAATAAATGAAAAAAATGTTACGGTGGGATCTGTTACTTTCTCTCTACTCATTCTAAGTTAGTCAAATAATGTTTATGCAATCATAAAATGTAAAAATATGGTTGTTTAAAATATATTTTAAATTGAATACATCCGATGCATAACGCTAAAACAATTTGTCCCAAAATGATGGTCTGTCGAGTTGTCATCTACGCAAAGGCCCCATTGAAATGTAATGGCAATCGTTTATGCTTTGTGCGATGTTCAATTTGGAAACTAATATCGGTTCCATTACGCTGCAAATTAAACAGGTAAGCACAGCAATAGACACCGTACGAGCAGGCAAATTGGCATTGTTGGTACCGATAGTCTGGTACTGACACGCCACTGAAACTGACGACGCGAACGCGGACTGCGCTCCAGGGGGGATCGAATACGTCATATCGAATACAGAGAATCTATTTCGTCCACTACATGTACTCGACAGCATTGTTTCAATATAACCTGTTTTGAAATTAATATTCAATCAACTTTTCACTTATCTTTTTAGGGTACCGTCCATCCCCAGCATAACGCAGAAAGCTGATTGCTAGAACCTAGAAAGCTGTAACTCGGCATGGTAATACATATTTATTTATAAAAAATACAAAGTGGTAGAATAAAATATTTAAAAAAAATTGTCGCATACCCCATAGTGTGGAGTATCGTTGAAAAGTTCTTTCAAAGTTATTATTGGTCTGCAAAGACCATTTTTCGATTCAGGGATGCAAACCATCGGAATATTCGGTTTTAAAGTGCTAGTATTGGCTAAAGTCAAGTAGTCCTAAATCTACCTAAACCAAGTCAAATGTAGAGCTTGAATTACATGTTCTTGTGACTAAAATTTTAGGCATTTCTACACAGAACTAGGCACCCATTTAGATCTCAAGTCTTTTTTTTTTAACATGGCTCTCATTTCATATTTATGTTGTTGATGTTCTAATAATTATATGTTCTGTGCAAACAGCTATTAATTAGATAATATAATAGCTAATTAGATGTTCTGTGCACACAGCTACAGCGTTAAGACGAGCCAAGCCAAGCGCAAGGGCACTATATACTTACCTTTTCTCGAAGCGCCTTGTCGTTTATGTGATTTTGAACATTTAATTAATTAGATGTTCCATGGCTGTGTGGTAGGTCATTTGAACGGTGCAAAATTAAGTCTTGCTTTGCTACAGTAATACTAATAACGTATCAAGGAGACCTTCATGCGAATCTATCCTAAAGAGTGCAGACAGACTTATTGTTTATTCACGTACATCTGCTATTAAATAGCTGGGTATGAAGTTAGATGTCAGGCGAACGTGAAAGGGCAATTAAAACTAAAACTGTATAAGTATGATAAATAGGTAGATAAATAGATCCATTAAGTTACAACGAGGCATCAAGTGGAATGCAGAATTAAATATTATTTGGCCAGGTGTTAAAGTAGAAGGTAATATTTTATTCTTACCCATATCCATTCGATAATTTCATGAAATACAAAAAGGGATTTTGAAGTCGTAAAATATTGATACTGCGTGGATGACGTTTTCATCCAATAAACGTAGGTACCATGCAATGTGGCAACAATAACGTCCACCATGCTCATAGTGTCCCACTAACATTAGTGATGAGTGATGACTGTAGCCAAAACTTGTGGCCCAAACTTTGTGGCAGGGCTGTACTGTACAGTAGGCGCGGACTGGTGCGGCTCGACAACACTAACCCAAGAACGAGCGCCAGAACGAACCACACCGTTTGTCAACTGCATTCATTCGCGAAAGCATCATCAGTCGCTAAAAGTGCATCGCTGACGTCACTCGCCCCTGAACTTGACCCTCACGAGGCGGACGGAACTGCGAGGATTACGCAGAAGCACGTCCGGCGCGGGCGGCGCTGGTGCGGTCCGCCGCGCGTACCATAATGAGCCATCGACGGTTGTCCAAACCCGACGAGCAATGTATTCGATGTTGGAAAATACTCGTGCGCTCGCCGGTCGCGGTTACACGTGCCGTAGTAAACGTTATGCAAGAAAATTTACCGGTTACTTAAGCAGGTATAACTAATACATAAATAATGAAGTGATATCGCGTGATGTTGATGGTATTTTTGTAATCGGTTGACTCTGACTGACACTCGGCTCAGAAGATTTTTCTCAATACTAAATTACAAATATGTACACAATTACCCAGTTTTTATTTTATTTCCAGGGTTCCGTACTCAAAATGGAACCTTTAAAAAAATTGCGTAAGTATTAAAATCTTTTTAATGCAAAGTTATCAATGAAAAAGTAAACAGTTGCACTTTAAAATTAAACACTAAATTAATTGCACTTAGTAGTGCATTAAAATAAACATTTAATACAAAGTGTAACGCCGCCTATACCTATACCATAGAATACCCCCAAATCTATAACAATGCAACACATCTGAAATGTAGATTTTCTTTCTCGGACGGAGATTTACAAAATTCTGAAGAACAATCCACCCACGTAGGCTATTTCAATGTAGGACTACGCAATTATATGCTATCAAGAAACAATCAAGACTCAAGAGACAAATTTTCTACCCCTATTTTCTTTCTTTAAGGTTTTCTAAAATCGAGTAAGCACATCACATATTTACCTACTAGCTGTACCCGCGTTTTCGTTCGCGTGGAAGATTTTTTCTCAATCTTCTTCATAAAAGTCATATTAAAATCGTTTCAGCCGTTCCAGAGATTAGCCCGGACAAACAAAAGGGCAGACAGACAAAAATTCAAAAAGTTGTTGTGTGTTTTTGTGTCATGTAAATAACTTTTGAAATCACAGACAGACACATCGATTTTATATTTTAATGCAACGGGTACTCACGATTCGTATTTTATAATAGCTAAGTATATTTCGATCTAGTTACATGGCTCATGGTCACAATGCGACTTGACTCTATTATTATTATTAGAGGTATTATAAAATACGAATCGTGAGTACCCGTTGCATTAAAATGTTCACTGTCCGCGATGACATACCTAAGTTTTAAATCATACATCGATTTTATTGAATCATTTTTACCCGAAGTCGGTTAAAAGTTCACTGATGTTACCTACTAATTAGTAAAGCGCGTCACATACGGCGAAGATACGATAATATTTTATGTTAAGATGCCTTGCTATAAAATATTATAGTATCTTAAGGTATCGCACACGGCTAAGATACGATAATATTTATATCCGCTCGAATAGCTCTGGGTCACACTGGGGTTATTTCCCCGCAATCTATATACAGGATAGTCTAATATTAATAATACGGCCTTACTATTAGATTTATTGGATAGCTCATCGGATGATGATTCTGACTTCGAATATGACTTAAAAATTTCTGCCGCACGTTGCCATTACCGAACAATTTGGGTAGAAATTAATCATATAAAGTTTAGGAAAGACCGCGGTGAGTTTAATCTTTACGAAGACCTTTCATCGAAAATGTTTCAATTATATTTCAAAAAGTCAAAGGAAAGTTTATAGTTTCCAATAGTTTCCAATATTTTGCGTACTAATAATAAAAACAAAAACATGAGAGGTGTCAAGGGACACCTGGATGGAACGAAGTTCCTTTCGATTTAAGTATTGTATTGTTGTACAGCGCCTGTTCAGACTTAAGATATTTAGTTTGGTTAGTTGCGGATAGATGGCGTTAGTAAATTAATTCTGAATCACGCTATCAACTTATACTTGTAACATACGTAAGTTCAAGGAAACTATTAAATTTTTTGAATTCGCTATGGATACTTAGTTTCATATACCTTATATAGTTGCGCAGTTTGTACAGCGCCATCTCTGTAAAACTAACTGAATCACTTCAAAAAAAGTGTTGTCATTCGCAAAATCAGAAAGTGTCGAAATTTTCCGTCTGGCCCCCTTTCACAACGAGCGATAAGGAACTTCGTTCCAACAACAAAAACAGAGAGAATAGGTTTTTTTTATGGAAATATCCGGCAAACGAGCTGACGATCCACCTGATGGTAAGTGGCTATCGTCGCCCATGGGCATCAGCAACACCAAAGGCATCACTGATGCGTTGCCGGCCAGGAAAGAAAGAAGAAAAAGAAAGAAAGAACTGGCTCTCAAGCCCCCAGCCGGAACACGTCGAGTCGTTTGGCGGCTGACTCATGCTGGTGGTAGCTATCCAGGCGAACCCCTGGAGAAATTATAATAGTAATAATGGTATTATTAAACAATTAAAATCAATACTACCAATATAATCCCTCCGAGGGCCCTACCACCAGCGGGCCGGATTAAGTCGCCTCTTACGACACCCATCCGGCGCGGGATTGGGGTCAGTATTCTAAGCCGCCAACACCAACACGGCTAAGAAGAAGTAAAATTTATATATTTCATTCCATTTTGCATCGAATATTGTGCACACTCTGTGTAAGGAGCTTACGATATATTTTGGATCTTAACATGGCATGTTACGATATATTAAGCATCTTAACATAAAATGTCCATATCGCTCGATATCTTAACATGCGTAATATGAAAATATTATCGTATCTTAGCCGTGTGTGATGGTTCATACAAAATGTATAGTGAGCGATATTTTATGTTAAGCTGAAATGTTATAGTATCTTCGCCATGTGTGACGCGCTTAACTGATAAAGTAAAAATCTCAACGGTCCTAATAATGTGCAACCTCGGGGCACTTCTATGGTTAAATCAGTTACATACATGTGATGTTGGGATGGGAACTCTAATTTATTAACTAACTAGCGCGAGCGGCCTGCCGCGATGCCGCGGCTTCGGGTAAAAATGATGGACAAGTTGAAATTCTGTTCGCAGGTGGCATGGACGCATGGAGGACCTCACAAAATATCGGAAATCGAATCCGGAACTTCTCGCTTGCCAGGTTAACTGGGCTACGGGGTTGTTATCTTTGTTTTAGTCAATGGCCGTAATTGGCTTAGTGTCAGTAAAAACAATGCCGCTTACGTTCTACACGTAAACAAACGAATATTATCTATCTTTTCAAGAATAATTGCTATCAACCCGAACAATCACAACATTTAATTATATTGTCCTTGATCAGCCACGTAATAAAAACACGACTGATAATTTGAACTTTTAAAGTACTTATTAAGTTAATAATAATAGTCAGGTTTATAATTCTCTATTTATTAAAACTAAAAGACAACTAATAAAGTTAGGAATAAATGGACAAAGAATAGGGGCGTTTGTTTGTTTTTGAAATGGAGATAGCCTAAGGCCGAGGTGTGCGTACAGGTAGAATGACACTCAATTACAACTGGCACTCGACACCGTCCCTCCGCCCCAGATAGGGATACGCTTCTAGGTATCGATACTTTTGTTTCGATACCAACTACTTTTGGTATCGATGCTATTAAGGTATCGATACTTTTAAAAAGTATCGATATTTCCTTCTCCCCATTTGTAATAAATTATTAGTTTAAGAAAAATAAAAATTTTATTAATCGATATTTTAAACAAAATATTCATCACAACGCTAAGACATGATTTCTCACTCACTGTCGAGCACTAATGTGTGTTACCATTTTATTTCATTGAACTATTTTAGGAGTTTTTTACAAGTAACCTTTGCGGGTTGAATAGTCTGTGTAGTGTTTTTTGTCTTTTAAACTATTTTTGGGAAAAGGTGATTTTGATATTTGTTCATTATGAGATCAGTACAATATAGGAATCAGTCCTAACAGACCGGAGACATTTTGTTCTGTTTTCTGATAATTGCAGCCCTCAAAAGTATTATTGCATTATTTACATAGCACACATTCGGGAAACTGCGTCATATCTTGTCATCCAAAACACTACCTCAGTGTCTGAAGTCGAAGGTGTTCGAGCAGTGTATCTTGCCAGTGATGACATACGGTTCCAGGACGTGGTGCTTTAATGTCGGCCTAATCCACAAGCTCAAAGTCACACAGCGAGCTATGGAGAGGGCTTTGCTCGGTATTTCTCTACGCAATCGCGTCAGAAATGATGAAATCCGTAGACGAACTAGGATAACCAACATAGAAAAAAGAATAAGCCGGCTGAAGTGGCGATGCGCTGGCCGTATAGTGGACCTCCAAGGGCTGATGTTCCTTAGTTATAAGAAAGTACTTCACTGACATATTATTAAAATAAAAAGTAGCAACACTAAGTCACCAAAATATGTGAGTTGTAGAGAAGATGCCAACTCTACGTACAGTTTCTAAATAGTTTCTAAATAATATGTCTATTGGATATTAGCGACTATTTTGTGACTTGTGAGACACGTTTCTGCTAGATTTTTTTACGAAACTTTATTTATTTATTTAATCTTTATTGACCACAATACAGGAGGTACAAATGGCGAGCTTAATGCTTAATGCATTCTCTACCAGCTAACCATTAGGCCAAACAGAAACACACGATGAGCGGTATTATAAACAGAAAATAAAGAACATAAATAAAATTGTAAAAAAAAAATTAACAAGATTATACAAACTATAATAAATAAAAAATAATAGTAATAATAAGCATAAACATATTATACAAACATACATACATATAAATTACATACATATATACCTATATACATTATAAATATATATATAAATATACATATAACAGATGACGAACAAGTGACTTAAAGGTGATGATCCAGAAGGTGAGCACGTAACCTTTTCTTAAAGGTTAACTTTCCAGCGGGCCGTCTGATATACTCGGGAAGAGAATTCCAGGTACGGGCAGCCTGTACAGAGAAGGAGTTTGATATGAATCCAGACCGATGCAGCGGAATAGAAAGAAGGTAAGACTCACTAGAGCGAAGCTGCCGGTCATGGGAGGAACATAAAAATTGGAAAAAGGATTTCAAATAATCCGGTGAAAGGGGATCAAAGAGAATCGAGAACAGTGAACAAAGCATCCGAAATCGCCGACGCTCGCGGATAGGTAGCCATTGAAGCTTAGAACGATAAGAAGAGATGTGGTCATATTTGCGTAAGCAGAAAACGAAGCGAACGGCATTGTTAATGAGACGATCCAGCTTGTTTAAGAGAGCCTCACTCAGATCCACGTAGCACACATCACCATAATCGATGATCGGAAAAATGAGAGCCTGAACCAAATAAGCCTTAGTGTCGGTAGGGAGGAAGTGTCTAAGCCGATTCAGAGTAGTCAATGTAGCGGTTACACTACGGCAAAGTTCGGTAACCTGTTTCTCCCAATTAAGACCACTGTCAATAAAAATACCAAGATCTTTGACATTCGAGCAGTAGTTGATGGTGTAATCTTCAAACTTGACAGGTGCCACCGAATCAACTTCAAACCTCGCGATTTGAAACTTTGCAACAAAACAACATTCCATTCAGGTTTTTATAAATGTATTAAAAAGTACTCGATACCTTCAGGTATGTATACTTTTGTTCTATTACTTTTTGGTATCGATACTTTTGATACGATACTGGTATCGAGTGAAGTATCGATACTTTTGAAATTTTGCGTATCCCTAGACCCAGAGCCCCAGACTGCCCAGACCGCCCAGAGACGACTCCCGACAACCGACACCGACACCGGCCGCGGATATCACGACACGACACCGAGCACCGAGCCCCGAGTCCACATAGCTTCTATTTCTATTACATAATGCTCGCATAGGATTCTCTGACAGATTACAAAGTTGGAAAGTAAGCATCAATGAAAAATATTTTTATTCAATATTTCTTACAAGGATTTCATCCCTCCCAGAGATTGTGATGATTTATGCGACCCAGTCGGCCGTCATACAATATTGTTTATAAACTTTAGATACCATACTCATACAAAGTAACCGCACGGTTAGTTCTCTGAGCTAATATTTGTGAAGGACTATCTGCTAGCGCAGACCACAGTATCCAACGCTCCTGGCTCATAGACAAACTTCCGGCCTAGTTCGTAGTATAGTGTTATACTTCGCTCAATAACTATGAAATAAAAAATAACTATATGAATATATAGATTTTATTCATTATATGAATATATAGATTTTATTCATTTCCTTTATAGATGTAACTATAGTGAATCATCTCTGAGTAAAAACTAATAAGCATTGTGTATAGCGATATTTTGAAGTGCGGTCGCTACGAGTGGCAAGCAAGTCCTCTGTCGCGGCATATTGCGTCTTGAGAGAATGTATTGGCCACTTCGAGTGTTTGTCAATAATGTTCCCGTAGCTACTTCTGGGGAAAACAATCAATGCGTTGCAGAGGTCTACTATCTAATACTGTCTAAGTATTGCGTGAACTTAGTTTCCGTGAACAAGTCGCTGTATGTTTTATATAACTTGTTTTGTTTTTGTGAAATTGTTGTTGTTTTTGGCAAATCGAAGACTTTTCAACGACACTATGGTACGCGTCGAATAAAAAATCATCCTCACGTTACTTGTAGGGGAGGTACCCTCAAAAAAATGTTTTTCAATATTTTATTCTACGATTCTGTACTTTTATTATAATAAATATGTATTGCCATGCCAAATTACAGGTTTCTAGCACTAAGGGTCTCGGCGCTTAGCTTTGGACAGACGGCCCGGACATGTTGAAACTATAAGGGTTCCGATTTTACTTCGGAACCCTAAAAATCAAGGAAAATGATGAGAAAGTTAGTTTGCTGCCAGTTTACAAACTATAGGAGACTCCGATTTGGAGTAAGCACTCGTAGTGGTACACGCGAGGTGACGCGAGGTAACGCGAGGCTAGGCGAGACAAGGCTTCGCTCCTCGATTGTTGCTGGCGTGCGGCGTGCAAGTGAAGCCGCCGTGCCCGTTTGTTAGAAACACCAGTGTTCCAGTTAATTGCCACGGCCTGAGTTAATTGCGTTCCTTGAAATGTGAGCTTGTGTCGCGCGCCACGTGCACCCCCGGTGTGGCCCGGTGCCGCGGTGGAGCCGCACCAAACGCCAGTGCCGATACAAATAGGCCATTTTTTACCCGAGTCCTGGTTTGGTAAACTTTGGTAAACAATCTTAGTGTCTTTTTATCGTAATTTGTAATTAAAAAATAAGGTTGACACAAAATTAAATGAATTTAAAGGCAGATAAATCATTTAATGGCAAAACTTATTTCTGTAATAATAATATGATGTTAAATTTAAAAGTTTAAAAATTTTTAAACATCATTCGCTATAATTATTATAATAGCCTAAGATCCAGCCGCAGGATTAGTGCGCTCATCTGTTTTTTGCTAAAAACCAAATTTTTATGCATATTTATAATTATGAGAATATATAATTACCAGGTTGCCTATCAAAATTTGGCCGCTAGTATTTTTAATTAAATTAGCAGCCGGATATCTTTAACAGCCAGCAACTCTTATTTGCGGCCGGATTTAATTAGGCAACCATATACGATAGTAAATATAAAAAATAGCTTTAATTTGATATATAATTAATAAATGTACGTTATGAACGTATAAATGTATCGAAATCATACCTGTTTACACCTGGCTGCAAAGAGGTGCGGCCGGTTGCGCAACGGCAACCGTGATTTTTTAGAATCTTTATATAAATGGCCGTGATGTAGACGAGATTTTATTTAAAAAACAAGTGAACGAATTTTTTTCCCAAAAATAAATTAAAAATAATTTAATTAAAAATACTAGCGGCCAAATTTTGATAGGCAACCTGGCAATTATATATTCTCCAAAATATGCATAAAAATTTGGTTTTTAGCAAAAAACAGATGAGCGCACTAATCCTGCGGCCGGAACTTAGACTATTATAACCTTTTATCTATTCTCTATACGAATAATTGTGGAAAAAATGACTTTATTGCCTGGACTATTCAGCTATAAACATTTTCAAAAGATTTAATCGCATGATTTATGTATAGTTATTGATAAAACGAACTTACCTGTACGTGAAGTTCTATCAAAATTATGCGAGCTGCTCAATTCGAAGCGATTAATATTTACATGTAGTACTATTTCCAATCCACGGCCTTTAACACGATAAGTTTAAAGAAAAACAAAAATATTATCAATCTGAAACATAAAATAGTTGTTAATCTGGCTTACTTCCTCGTTCACTCAGTGTTGTTTAACACTCAAGCTTCCGGTCATCACTCTTCCTTACCTTACATTTAGTTTAAAGATAAATTAAAGGATACAGACTGCTAGGGTGGGTCCTTTCATTTTATGGGGGGGACCTATTAATCGCTTCGAATTGAGCAGCTCGCATAATTTTGATAGAACTTCACGTACAGGTAAGTTCGTTTTATCAATAATTATGCTTCGCTGCTCAATTCTCGCGATTAATATTTACATGTAGATGTTTAAAGTAGATATAGGATGTATCCTTTAATATAATATGGAAATAATGAAGTATACCTATGATACAATTTTTTTTTTTTTTTTTTTATTAATCAATAACAAATACAGATTGCACTAGCATTAAGCTCGCCATTTATTTATCCGTTAATATTGTTATATTGTGGTCAATATAGTGTACATAAATAAATAAATAGTATTGATTAATGTCCCAATTATTTTTAATATATGCGTAGAGGTTATTGCTTACATAAGTAAGCTTAATATAACATTAAATATAAGGATTATTTGAAGAAAGAAGGGAAAATAACAAATATGATTGAAAATCAAGAATGGATCTAACGAATATGAAATTCTGTTAAGATAGAATACTATTATTCTAAAACCTTATAAAAACTGAAAAATGCGCTCCATGTGGCTGTCTTCCTTATTACATGCACGCTTTCTGCCTTTCAAGGTAGAAGCAAAAACACACCACTCTTGTGGGTGTGCTTCTCTGGAACCAATAAATCAAAAATTAAATTACGAAGACAATCATTTTTTATTTTTATAAGAACATGTAGATCTCAGCTAGTCAAATAGCATAATTTCTCATATAAAATGTATCTAGTCACACTTCAGGTTTTTATGAATAGATTTGATTATGATGTAATCAAAATGTATATTCTGGTTTATTTGTTTATTATTATGTAATATAAAAAAAAAATTTGATATGTAACATGAGTATTAACTCACTCTCCATCAGCATATATTATATGAATAGTGTAGATAAGTTAAATATTTTACTATTTTAAATTACAGTATTCGTATAAATAAATATTTCACATTTAGAAATCCGAACCAAATACATTATATCAATCGATATATTATATTCATCCCGAGAGGTATATAATATACCTATAGAGGTATACCTATAGCTATGTTACGTACAAAAAACAATTATTAAAAAATTGTCTGGTATTACTTCAGAACAATTATGTCTATATAATGTTTCGCATACAAGATAGAGAATTTATAATCCATTCAAATTAATTTATTGTGAAATATATAGGTAGGTACATAGGTAAATAAAGTTCTCATGTCATATAATTATAATATCCGCCATATCCCTGCCACAGATGGGCATACAATATTAATTTAAATAATAAGTAATTGATCGAAAGAAGTGGAACACTAATTCTTGTTTTGGTATCCGAAAATTTAGAGAGGTTCTGGAATACGAAATCAACAATTTATAATCGGGCTGTCAATAAATTATTCTTGATAATTTTTATAATTTATCGTTATATTATGTAGTATACTAGACAGGGCTGAGATAGCCATCTGTGACTTTGATTACTTTATTTATTAACATTTTATTATATATATATTTTTAATAATAGCAATTGTGGTAATGCACAAAAAATAATATTCTACCCAGGATATCCTGTAATGATAAATAATTATGTTGCATATATGGTAGGCCCACATGGTAGGTCCATAATTAGATAATCTAACATTTTAACAAAAAATTAACCGACTTCAAATGAAGTACATTGTACTTTTCACATGGATGCTATTGTCAGATCTCGTTCAAATTTATGTGGGACCACACGACAAGCACCAGCTTTCAATTAAAACAAAAATCATCCAAATCGGTTCACCCAGTCCAAAGTTCTGAGGTAACAAACATAAAAAAAAAAAAAAAAAAATACAGTCGAATTGAGAACCTCCTCCTTTTTTTGAAGTCGGTTAATTATAGAATATTTCAGTAAATACTACTCTTTGTTGAACACAAAAAGACAGTTAGATACTTTGTTTTTTCCCATAACCCTTGGAAAAATTAGTGAAAAGAACACGAAAATAATAAGTATATATCACATATCACATCTCCCGTAGTTCATAGCCCTTTCAGTAAGGATTTATATGGCTGTCAGTAATTGCAATGTTATATAGTTATATGTTTATATAGTAAGAGTTTTCTATAAATCGTAAGCACTTTGCTCATGTTAATGCAACAAAACATGAAGTTCAAACGAATGTTATGTGCTGAATGAAAAATTATAATTTATTGCATTTATGTCTGATTTTGTAATTTTTTCATAAGTTTAACCCTCATGGTTAAAAATTGAAAAATTGCAACCAACTATATTCTAAACCTTGGAGGTCTTGCTATATGCATTTTGGATGTGAGTTTAACTCATCTCATTTTTCCTTTGGAATTTTTCTAAGAAATATCACTTTACGTGTAAAAGACTAAATATTATATTTCTACCATAGATTACACAACTATTATCATAATAGATAGGTATAGAGCCAAATTTATAGGGCAACATTAGTGCTATCAATTGTAAACTCTTACATTCCATGTATCTATTGACCTGCCAACTGGTAAACCATCTCTTTAAAAAATAATGTTGAATGATTCGGTTGATAATGGATTTCAATAGTAGGTTAAAATCCAGCGGTGCAGTAACTGTAGTATTCGAATCACATAAAGTCGTAAATAAACATTATCTTGAAATTAGAAAAAAAAAGTATCTTTTAAAAAAGAAACCGGTAATGCTAAATAATATTAGCAATTTTTATAAAAATTGTAGCTATAATTAATTACCCCTGTGTTAAAGCAGAATGCAGTACTTACACAAGGCATCCATCTTATAATGGGTGCGAGCTGTTCTGCTTAAAATGAATCTTAAACTTGTCATCAGGCTGATTAAGCTTTGAAAGTAAAAGGAGAGATTATTGTTGTAAACAAAATCTAAATTTTATTATGTATCATATTTAGATACGACTAAATAATGACAAATCATGTATCAAATAACCTGCTTATTTCAACTCTGAAATGTATCAGGATTATTATGCGGGTGTTCTTCGGCTGGCGGTCTGCTAAGCAGGCTGAACCGTTTATCACTAATTCAATAGTGGATAACTTTCTTAGTGATTACACACTTTTTGTAATAATTACACCATGGGTTACAGTAATAATATTGTAATCTGCAGTATGGATTTACTTACATTGTAGGTATACAATATTTACGCGAGGCCATGCCGCAAAGCTTAAAATGATTCACGCTGCGTTAAAAATTAAAATTTGTCGACTGACATTAAGTCTAACAAGCTTTTGACCATAAAAGGCCACGACATCAAGCTACGAACTGTAGCGATATAATTTGCAAGGTTTTGTTTGCAAATTGAGGTTGGAATGACGCTTTTAGTGAAACATTCTAAGAACATTCCTAGGATGCCATTTAGATGGACAGCCGTTTTACTCTCCGAGTCATATAGTGGGCATTTTCACGACTGTCCTACGTCATGCTGTCAGACCTATAAAGCCAACAGCAACTTCCATTAGAGTGCGCTCGCGACAGGGCGCGGCGGCGATGGCGGCGGCAGCACAACGGCGGTTTGCGTAGAATTTCCCGAGTGTAAAGTCGTCTTCGAAAAAACTTATCCCGAATGGTTCAATAAAGACTTATGTTTTAGAAATCACTAGTTTGAATCCTTTTTCATCCTGTCTTGACATGATAATGGCTTTCGTAGCTTTTGATTTTCCAGTCTAACCACAAAGAGAGAAGTAAATTTTCATCTTCTTTGATGTATTCTTCAACTTCTTAGTTATAAATATTAAGAAGAGGCGTCAAGTATTATTGACGTTATAGTGATTGTATCGATCAATCGACAATTTAGATAGTCTCAGAGTCCTCTATTACAACTTTATAGCCCTACTAGAGGGAGCAGTTATAAACCATGCGTATCTATTTGGTACAGACGCGCAGCAAAGAAATATAATTGTAGGATGTCCGAAATGGTTGCCATAGTTCAGGCATTCAGTACTAAAAGTGTCCTTAAAAAAGGCACAAAAAAGGGCACAATTGCCGAGTACTGGATTTTATATTTCAGAAGAGGACCAATCATATCAGGTAGGTACTGCTAGTATGTGGTAGAAATGAGGACATCAAAGTGCACAGGATTGCAAGTCAATTTCCTTATAAAGTTTAGGAATAAAACTTCATTTGAATTTCTTTATTTTGATTAAAGATTATGTATGATAAAAAATTGTAACTACTAGTACTTTTGATGTAATTATATCAATAGTTCTGGTTCTTATTTGACACTCAGAAAAAGTGCATTATTTGTGAAGGAAATGAACCCAAAAGAAGCATTCGCATCACTTTATGTAATTATATCAATAGTTCTGGTTCTTATTTGACACTCAGAAAAAGTGCATTATTTGTGAAGGAAATGAACCCAAAAGAAGCATTCGCATCACTTTATGTAAAATCAACAAATTAACCACAAAAGGTCGTTCTGTGAAGGTAGCAGTCCCATTGTAGTGCTCGCATCACTAACGTTGATTTACATTAAAAGAACCAGGATATCAAATTATCTCTTCAGGTAATTAAACTAAAACACATATAAACGTTTGCGTCATTGCTTTAATTACGCCATCGATAATTGTCTCAATTATTTAGTTATATTTCAACACAGTGAAGGTGGTCGAGGTTCATCCTCGGCGAATATTGGAATCACTTTGTGTAACATCAACAGTTGAAACGCAAAGGGTAGTATGTGAAGGTAGCAGTCCCATCGTACTACTCGCATCACAAATGTGAATGCACATTAAAAGAATCAAAATATTAAATTCTTTGTTCACATAATTATTTTGGTGAATATTCTGACGCTCGTATCATAATTGTTTTTATCATGCCAATAAAAAGTAGCTGCCACTTGAATTCATAAATAATGTGGGTATCTTCCTAAAAATAGAATTGAAGATAATAATAAATCGTAAAACACTTACTGGTAAAGATATCCTTTGATCCACTGATATTATACGTAAAAATTGGTTGATTCACATCTGAATAACACTTTTATCCTGTATTTCCTCCAAATATTATAGTTATTTTAAAATTTTCTTCTTTTCTTCACACCGTTTCGTTAACATAGACTGTCCGTTAGGGAGTCTCTAGTTATGAGTCTAAGGACAGTCGAGACGTGTTGAGGCCGCGACACGAAAATAGATAATGAAGCAAAAATGGCAACCGAGCGGTAAGGAAGAGTGATGACCGGAAGCTTGAGTGTTAAACAACACTGAGTGAACGAGGAAGTAAGCCAGATTAACAACTATTTTATGTTTCAGATTGATAATATTTTTGTTTTTCTTTAAACTTATCGTGTTAAAGGCCGTGGATTGGAAATAGTACTACATGTAAATATTAATCGCGAGAATTGAGCAGCGAAGCATAATGGTATTAATGTGTCAATTGATGTCGGTGGTGGTGGCGTGGTGGTGGTGTGGTGGTGGCGTGGTGGTGGTGTGGTGGTGTCGGTGGTACCTGTTATGTCGCAGTCGTGTCATAACCCGCGGCCGCTGCGGCTCGCCCGCGCCGCACTACCTGCAAAAGAAGCTCAAACTGATACCACGGAACGAACACCCACTGTGCAATTTGTCCAGCGCACACTTTGTTCCTTCACAATGCTCTATGGGCAATATATAAAATACAAACTAATAATATCCAACGCTATTAAGTTCGCTAGCAAAAATTTCACGAACATAAGTAGGTATTATAAATACAATACATTAGTCTGATATTAACATAAAAACTATCTAACACTGTATAAATCGGCGCGGCGGCGGACAAAATGTATATAAAGTAGCCGTCCCGATCTCAAATGAAAAACAACACAGACGTGTAACAAGTAGGATCGTATGTAGGAATGTGCAAAGGTAATAGCCTAACTGCCTAGCAAGTATTTATCGGTTAATTATCTAGTCAGCGCGTCAGTCCTACGATTACCTACAACAAATATACATAGTCCTCGTATCGGGTGCCCACATCAATTAATGGCTGAACCTGTGGCTGAACGTCTCGTTTACAGGTGATACAGTTACATTGTTAAATACAGTCAGTAATTTGAACGAAATAGTACCTAAGTATCTTACCAATTAATTTACATTACGACTATTCTTGATCAGTATATTAATTAATGTTTATCATGGAATTTATGGCATAAGCATGCGTCCCAGTCGTACCGGCCATATTCCTCAGTTTTATAGGAAACATGCTAGATAGATAGATAGATAGATAGATAGATAGATAGATAAATAGATATCATCTCTATTAGTATTTCGGATAAGATTGGGTTATAAATGAAACTCCATAATCGATTCGTTGCGGCGCCCATTTTCGAAAACTTCGCCATGGCTGTGAACCCTGTGAACACATTTTCTATGACACGACAAGCGCCATAGAAGTTGATGGCACGACTATTGTGCCATCAGCCATGTCTCTAAAACCACATGCTTTTTTTGCTTTTTCACTAGTTTAGACTTGATTAAAGTTGAGTTGCCATCAAACTACGGGAGTGAACGACATGATACGTGAATTAAATTGGTTTTGAACAGATAAACTACGTTTCTTTCCTGAAATGGAAGATAAGTGACTTTAGTTTGTCAGATGTTTCAAACCTTTTGTGATGTTGTTTCATTTTTTTGTTGTATTCAAGAAATTGGTTAATAAAACTAATTTCTAGAAACATTTTTAGGGGGCTATTCATTTATTACGAAAGACAATTTGTGGGGTACGATACGAATTCACATGGTGACTTTTTTAGAATTAAACGAAAACGCAATTACATTCCTGAAACAAAAAACTTTGGCAATGATGAAACTCAATGTGAAAATGAAGAAGAAACTTTGAATAATATTATTGAACAACTTCACAATCATACTCGGATGATGGAACTTTCAAGCCTCAAAAGAAATTTAAGGACATTGCGACATGCACAGAAATTGTCGATAAAAAAATTGACCCAGTACCCTCCATAATAGATTTGCATGGATGTAAATATTTCGGCCAGTTTGTATCTAATGAACTTTTAAGATTTGATGCTGATCAAAGATATATGTATAGTAATGCAAAAAATTCAAAAAGCAAAAAGTTAAAAATAATTCAATGCAATTTATAAAGGTTGTCCATCCCTGCAACTTTGGATTTCACACAATATCCAGAAACTAAGATAACAGGCTTGGTCTACGTGGCAAAACTTGATAGTTTTGTTCTAGACAGGCTCTTTTAAAACTTAATTTGAGGGTGTTACAATTGATGGAAAAATGACACACCTCTCGTGTCATGAGCCACAAGTTAAAAAAATTTATGACACGCCTATAGTGCCATCAACAACGAATCGGATAACTTTTTTTTTATATTGACATATTGAATTCGGGGTCTATTTTGCCACATTAGTGCCATTTTGATTTTGACATTTATTATGCAATGTTATTGAAACTGCAGCATCTTCTCCCCCCGCATTTGGAATGATACACCTAATGGTAAGTAGCTATTGTCTCCCACGGACATCAGCAATCACCAAAGGCATCGCTGATGCATTGCCAGCCAAGAAAGAGAGAAAGAACTGACTCTTAAGGACCCAGCTAGAACACGTGTTGTTTGACTGAAGCAAGGGCCTGCAAGGGTGTGGTAACTATCGAGGTGGATCACACGGAGGACAAAATAATTATTTGGAGAAATAATTGTAAGTATTCATGAAGTATTAAAATCAATATTACCAATATAATCCCTCCGATATTCCCTACCACCAGCGAGCCAAATTTAGGATCCTCTTACGACTCTTACGTAAGTTCAAGGTAATAGGTATACTTACAGTAGCTTCCCAGTATATCTTCAATAATGTACATAGTTTTTATAAGGAGGAATATAAACGCGTATAAACAAAATTTGGATATTAAAAATCGCCAAACAAAGAGAATGTATCAAATAATTACGCCTTCGTTCCGCCTAAGTAAAGTGCAACGATCTTTCATAGGGCTTGGTGTACATTTCTATAATAAAATCCCAAAATTAATACGTGACTTGCCAATAGAATCTTTCAAAAAACGTGTAAAAACACAATTGTTAGGCAAGGGATATTATAGTGTAGACGAGTATTTAAATGACAAAGACGCATGGAAATGATTAGCTCTGCAACCAGTTCCACTCAGAATAGTAAACTTTTGTATGATAATATCTTTTTTGTAATATTTTTTTAAAAGATGTGCTGAGGAGTTTCTTTAGGATTTTCTTCTCCTCCATGACAAAGCACATTCCGAAAAGCCAAAAAATGACATGCATAAGTGTATCAATGATACCTATATGAATAAAATATTTTGACTTTGACTTTGATTCCTATGTAATTTTCTGCTAGTTAAGTTATCTGGAAGAAATTGCTGATTTAGCAATAAGACCGCCAATTGTTTTCTTAATTTTTAAATCTTTTTTATTATGTTGTAATTGGACAACAATAAAGAATATTGTATTGTATTGTATTCTAAGCCATCCCAATATGGCTAAACTTTATTAACAGCTGTACATTTTTGATCTTTAGTATATTACCTATGTAGTATAATAACTAATTTTAGTTATTTGGTCACAATATTTATTTTTAATTTCTCAGAAATGGTGAATGGCCAAATGTGGTGAGTTGTATAGTTACAACTACTCGTATTATTATTGGCATTTAATCTATAGTAATATTATAAAGCTGAAGAGTTTGTATATTTCGTTGAACGTGCTAATCTCAGGAACAACTGATTTGAATTGAAAAATTCTTAGTGTTTGACAGTCCATTTATCGAGGAAGGCTATAGGCTATATAACATCATATATTTTAGTAGTTAGTTTTTTCCACAAATTAATGCGGGTGAAACCGCGGGGCACAGCTAGTCAGCTGTAAGTTACACCATATGTCCTGTTTCACTTGTGGTGTTTTACTTTCATGTTCATGTACTCCCGAGGAAGATATAAAAATTAAATTATACGGCTCCTGTAAATTTTGATTGTGGTATGGGACTCTTATTACCTCGCCCCTCCTCTTCCACACCTCCTAATCCACTCCTCCCGGCGAGATGCCTCAATTCTAAAACCGACCTTACATTATTCCAGCACATTAAGATTCAGTCATTATGGATACTTAAATGAAGATATTACATTAGTATTTAAAACCACTGTATTCATAACCTCTAAGATAAATAACCTAGGACCTAGGTAGATTCTATAGTAGAACTTTGGTATACAGTATACAATTTCAAACAGATGTTGCAACAGAAATGTTTTTTGAAGTTTACAACTAAGTTTCAACTCTGCCATTTTCGAAGTCGCAGAATAAGAAAGTAAACTGTATTATAGAAATAAGAAACCATTTGGCGTCGGTTAAAAACTGTTTTAAAGTTATTCTAAAGTAAGTAAACAACAAAAGTAACTTCAAAACTAAGTTTGTATGGCTGCGATGGCGCGCAATGTTATGAGCATAGTTAGAATCAAATAAAGAAAGATTGAAAAACAAAGTCTTTAATACTTACTTGCTAGAATTCGATGTGCTAAGCTGAGGCGAAGAATCGTCCATTTCGCTTGAAAAAGCATGGAAATTTCAAGAAATAGTAGATCGCCGCTGCTCTGTGGCCAACCACACAGAAGTTCACAACACGAATTTATCTAAAACACACCACTATAAAAAATACACGTCCACCTTATATAGTTCTGCGGGCATTAAATGTCATTACAAGTTTAAAACAATTTTTACTTTAAAAACTTATTGATAGTTATCGCGCAAAAAGACACCAAAAGTCAGTTCTTCTCACTTCTCAGCTGTTCTGTACGATTTATTTCATTCATTCCAAATCACTCACGATGACATATAGGGAGTAGGTAGGGACACGCATTATGCACCGAGCTATCGATACTTTTGGTATCGAATACGTTTCCTTGCAATACCAATAGTTTTGTACTCAATAAGCGATACTTTTCCGGTATTAGTATTTTAGAAATATTGAATCGTATATTATATATCGTATATATTATATATATATATATATAATATTAATCGTTCATGTCATGCTAACGCTTCCTATAAAAAAATAATTATTATTATAGATATGTTGTTTGTCCTAGCAGGTTCTTTTGAATGGAATTTTTTTTACAAGAGTTGATTTGGCTGTAAATTTTGCTATTCCTTTTTATAACTTACTTAGGTAGGGTAAGCAGTAGTAATTTCCCCCCCCCCCCCTAAAATCAATTGATATTTTAAAATCCATTTAATAAAAATTGTACCTGTTGGTTTGCGAGGCATGAAAAAATATTCTTATTTTTCTGTGTTTATAATACACTTAAAGGTAAGAGGCTTTTTTTTAATTTTTTTAAAAATTTATCAGCTAGTAAAACTAATAACTAAGCATTTTGTAATTATATTTACTACTTTTTTTTAATTGTGTGATTTCTATTCATAGATGTTAACAAACGTTGTGTTTTGGTTAATATAATGTAATAATTGGCGGGAAAACATTCAACATAACGTAAAAACTGGGGGACCAATTTTAATATCCATAACTTATACGAACGATCAATTATTTTAATTTATACCAAGATATTATTCGGAAAATTTAGTGATGCATATCGACATTTAGTGACGTATGAGACAAAAATGCGGAAATAGGTAGAAAGTTATGTTTAGCGACATGTAATAAAATTGACTTACTTTGTTTTAGTTATTGGATATACATATTGAGCCTCACCATGCATACAATACATATTTAAATTATTGATGTTTAATTATGATTATAAAACATATGCCCTAGTAGTCCCTCCGAGGCGAATTAGAAATAGGCATAAATCTTATGATTGTCGCTTCTACGTAAGCGTCGCCCTATTCTATGCCAGCATGCTGTCGCGACTGTGACGTGGAGAACCAATACGGGATGTTTTCTCTTTCGATGGCCAAAACCTAACACGCGGCTTTTCAACTACACCATACATAGCATGTGATCTCAACCGTTTCAAAAGTTTAAAATAAATTAAATAAAAAAATATGGAATCAAAGTTTTTGTTACAAATGTTCCATGTTGACAATTTTTCTCACCTCCATTTCCGTATTTTATTCTAGTATTTCCGTATTTTATTCAAGTAGGGGACAAATACGGGATATTTAGTAATACGGGACGGGATGGTCAAATACGTATATACGGAACGTATGGCAACCCTATTTATAGCACCTCTTTTACCACATTCAACTGAAGTGTTGACAAGTAAGTAACTTTCCTATGAGATAAGCTTAGGAGACAAGTTTTTAATTTCCATTGAAGTGATACTCAGGAGTCAGTTTAACCGGTGATTATTTAACTGGCTACTTACCGGTAAGTCGTTCCAAGTAAGCTTGTTTAAAACTTACTCGGTGGTAGTGAACCAGGCCATAATTTACTTTGACGAGAACGATACTGTTTTTTCGATTACGAGTACGATACTGTTTTTTCGATATTAGTTTTGAGTCGATACTATATCGATTATTATCGATAGTTTCTATTCGATACCTGTTCCTAATGACATGACATTGGAAATTTCCATTCAAGTAAATAAAGTTACCATTTTTTATGTCAATATGTTTTATATTCTATTAGAAAAAAAAACTATAAATAGGTTTTATTTTAAGAACAAAAATAACTATTCAACTCATCTGACCACGATGCATTATGTTAAACATTTGTGACTTGCTTATTTTTAAAGAATGAATTAATTTGGAAGTAGATAGGTACAAGTGAGACGGGACGACACATAATTATCGATAATGGCCATGCTACAATTGCTACCTATACCTACCTGGTTACCTATTTATATTTTCTTTAGCATAACAAGCAGTGCCGGATTTATATTTTTTATGAGTGTAGGCCAATAAATGTTCGCCGCCCCATGTACCTTTCTAAAGTAATAATTTTCCATTCATAGTAAGGAATTCACTGAATTAGTCACTAAGAAAGTGCGTAAAAAAACAAGAATTTCGGAAATCTGCCGCCCCTAGGACGCTGCCGCCCATAGGCCGCGGCCTATACGGCCTATTGACAAATCCAGGACTGATAACAAGTCCGCGTTGGCCGTAGTGCCCGTAGTCATCCTCGACTCGAATTTCTTAGTAGTTATTTCTACTATAATATTTGGACGAGTTGACTATCGTCTGAGGTGGTATGATGGTAATTAAACTATTGTTAGATATTGGCCCTGACGTGATTTAAATGAAACGAAAAAATTTGCTAGACAATTAAATTTATATTATTTACAATAATGCCTTGGTGGTATTCTGCTATAGTACTGAGCCAGTAGGGAGGAGGGCAAATCAGTTTTTTTATGCTTCTTAGGCTGCGTTTCCATTGACGCGGAGCTGGGCGGAGAGGAGCGGAGAAGAGCGGTGAAAAGTAGTGAGTGTTATTATATAATATCTTTGGTGTTTCCACTGAAGCGGAGCAGAGCGGAGTAGTGAAGCGGAGCGGAGTGGAGGGTAGCGGAGCATACTTTTGGTATGGCGCATCGCATCGCATTTTTGTGCTCAGTTACACTCATTCTCTCAGAAAGAGCATACGTCATGTTGTCGTTTAAAAAGAAAAAAGCAATCTCCCGTTCGTCCACTACACTACAATCTAGCTGCCCTCCGCACCGCACCGCCCCACTATCCTCCGCTCCGCACCGCCCCGTGGTCCTCCCATCCACTCCGCACCCCAATGTCCGCTAGCCCCCGCTCCGCATAGCCTCGGCGGCCTCGCTATATTTTTATGAATATCCGTTAAGCTCTGCTCCACTCCGCTCGTGCTGTTTCCATTGAAGTGGAGCGGAGATTTCGAGCATACTGATTGGTCATTTCATGCACCGCTAAGTACCGCTCCGCTCAGCTCCGCGTCAGTGGAAACGCAGCCTTAACAGCCGCCCGGCCTATACGCCCATGCAGGCCATAAGGCCACGCAGGACTACAAAAATAATAACAGAATTAAATAAATCGTGGACAAATAAATGTACCCCACGTGACCATCGTCACTTTAGTAACAAAGTTATCACTATCGCTACTACAAGCAGGCACTTCCTCGTCTAAAACGAGGCGTCCAGGGCCGTAGTGACTACTGCGTAAGGCAAGCACTTAGTCCAGCCAGTCATTTGGTCGAAAAAAACGGGATATAAATGAATGTGAACCGAGAAGGCTAAACTTTGTATATTACGTGGAGGCAGTCTAGAAAATTTTTCAAATTGTCGACCAAGGTATCCTATATGTGCGTTTTCCGACATCTTGAAAAAAGGGTTAAATAGTAATAATATACTTCAATGGTTAAATACAGTTTTTGACAATAACTCGGTTCTCCGTTGAGATACGAAAATTTTGATGTAATACTTTTTTTGTTGCTTTTTTACGATCTACCGTAGGGATGTTGCCTAATAGGATTCAATTTTATTTTATAGATAAAACCTTAATATTCACGAAAAACCTTTATAACTACTTATCCAGATATATCTATCGAAGTGGTGTAAGTTCCTATATTTGTGTCATATTAGTGCAGCGAGGTGGTTTAGGGCTGTCAACACATGCTAAGAGAGAAGTTTTCAAAATAATGATGACACTGCGCATGTGTGTGCGTGTGCATCTGGATTGAGAGTTCACTTTTTTCCTTAGCGTGGCAAATTGACATTTATAGGGAATTTAGTTAAAATTTGTTATGCCGCGTTTCCACGCTTGCCAAGGCTCGGCAAGCGTCCACAAGCACAAGCGTATAAAGAGGGTGTTTGGCTTGGCTTGCGTAAGCTTGTGGACGCTTGTATCCGATCCGGTCTAGTGTCGGTTTTTGGACACAGATCAAAGGGCGCTTGCGGCAAGCGCTTGCGACGCGTTCTCATGTTGGCGCGCGCTTAGTAGCCGCAGTGATCTCGCGACGAACACATATTGTACTTATATTTCCAAAATGAGTGGCTGGTCGAACGAAGAGAGTTTATCGTTTTTGGAATATTACCAGATATTTGCCACTTGGCTATTTTATTAATGCCACTTGGCATTAAGTCCGCCCATTGTAATTCAGTGTATGAATGCAATAAAGTTTAAATAAATAAATATTTCTATGAATCTTTATCATCCACCATCTTTGTGGTCGTCGGGCTTTCCTTACTTTTGTTTTACTTTGCTTGTATTTGAAATAAAAGTAGGTTAAACCAAACGTAATAGCCGATACAAGTTCGGTGTCCGCCACGTTTGGATGTACGTAGCACACTGACGCATTCACAAGCGTGTAAACGACTTCCAAATTCCAAGCGAGATTTGTGGACGCTTGGAGCTTGTGGACGCTTGCCGAGCCTTGGCAAGCATGGAAACGCGGCATTAAAACTTAAAGCAAACGATCATAAACTTAAACGTGAATTAAAGATGATAAGGGCAAATATTTTGGGTCCTCAATTCAGATGCCTACAGAAAATGGCATAGTATGTATCTTAGAAAGTAGGTACTATCTTTGTGTCGATAATTTTTATTTTAGAATTTAGTTAAGAATTTCTTAAAATGATTTATGTCATTCTCAACTGACTAGAGAATAACATTACAGATTTATTGTAGTTTTACTTACATAGTTACACCCCAATTAAAAGCGAAAATTGTGTTTTTAAATAGTTTTGATGTGAAACGTCTTTAAAATCGGTACTATACACGGGGTACTATAATCGGTACTATACACTATACACGGGGTACCATGTCAGAAAACCGAGCGAGGGAGGCGGTTTCAGGAGCACGAAGCTTTCACTAAAAGCGACTCACTGATATGGACGTTTCACGTTAAAACCAACGGCCGTGTGCACCGACCTTAGAGCACAGACTAAGGTACCGACACAGCCCCAGCCGATTTTTTGTGCACATGTCGGAGATCATTTTCGGATGTACCAAATTGTACGGTCGAAAATGATATCCGCCCTGTGTACCAAATATTATAAAACAGTCTTAAAGGGGCCTTTAGGTGTTGGACATGTGTCCCCGCAAGCTTTCCAAAATACAGGGTCCGCTTACATCTTGCACCCGAGATTCTAGTGAGATAATAATGTACCACTTAGCTTTAAGGGTATAATAAATGAATAAACAACATTTTGTTTAAGAGTATAATTTGGCTTAATTGTTGGCTGTAGAAACAATGTGATGTTGTCAGTAACTTCAATTATACCGTACTTATTATTAGATGGTACACAAAAATAATAATTATCATCTACACTTACAACCATTAACTACTTATTTATCTAAATCAATAACTCAATATAAATACAACTTAATATTTCAGATATTATTACAAAACAGCCAGATCAAGTTTTTAAACAAATTTTGCATACATAGGCCGGTATGTCTATTTGTTCAAAATTACATTTCTTTTTTGAGTAGCTCTTTTCTGTGTAACTAGTATAAATGACGCGAAGGTGTTGCACTTAATAAAATAAAAAAATTGTTGCCAGTTAACAAATTGCTCATGACTGCTTATGTCCCATTCTCTTACAATCAAATATAATATTATATAATTATTAAAAATGTGAAAATGGGATCGTGGAATGTAATAGTAGAGATGTAAAAGATCGACCTTCACCGATCTGATAACTCGATGGGACATATTTTTTTATCAAATATAATTTATAAACAAATATGCCTATGATAACTTGCCTATCGAAAAGTGTTCATAGCTATTTTTAATTTAATTAATTTTAATCATATTTTTTTCATTACCTTCACTCTTGTGATAACCGAATGAGTTTTATCCAATGAACTAGTGTACAACTTTCACTGGTTTTATCTCAATTGATAGTTTTTAACACTGAGAATATGCCTGGGTAGGCTTGCCCTACTTATTTCTGTTCATGGCTACCGGGCAAGTAGATGTGAACAGGTAAGAAAATATAGGTAACTACAGCGATCTGTTAACCAATCGAAATTAATATCATAGGTAGATTTTTTAATTACAATAGCCTTGGAAAATGTGCCCTCAAAGCTTGGGGTTCGAAACTATGTCCAAATGAACTTTTTAAAGAGATAACATGATGTACAAAATTTCACACCCCCCCCCACTACCCCTCAGATCGGTGAAGGTACGACAACGGCTCAACCGGCTTCAACGGCTCTTAGACCATAACGTTTAAGCTCTAATGTATAGTGACGTCACTTCTTTAAAATTACTTTAGGCCAATCAGTCAAACCAACCGATGCAGATGGTTGAAATGAAATAAAACTTTATTGGTGGGTGGTAAGGTTTATTTTGTTAACATAAAACGCAATGCATTGGTTAATGTCAACGCGGCCGGACGGTCGATGTTGCTCGAACTAGCCGTGCGGATCTATTGGTGAACAAACTAAACATTAAAAAGCAATGTTCACACAATCATTTCGACACTCAAATGTTATGTCAAATACTACCTACAACTGTGTGCAGCCGAAGGAGATTTAATACAATTTTTGTGATTTATTGCATTCCATAGAATTTAGCACATTTAGTCTTATCGTCAGAAATCCCATACCCATACAACCTTACTTTGATAATGAGATGGCGTACCATACCGTACACAGTAATTACACCCCCAGCCACGTGCATCACATCATACGTCAGATCTGTCGGCTGTCGCGGCGGATGGGGGCGTCATTATTTATTAAATGTACTTTACAATTCAAGTATTTTCGTTAGCATTGAGTGACTGTCATATAGCTCGCCCTGTGCTCTACTATCTTCACAGTTACTCTTACTTTCTTCCATCACAAATTTTCAATTTCTTAAAAGTAGGTGCCTGCCTTAAAAGTTTTGTAATACAGATCAATGAGTTTCTTAAACTGTCAATTCGATACAATTTTCGTTTTTCCATAATCGTTTTCTTTTTATTATAAAATTCAACACTTTACAGGGGCTCTAAGATTTCTTTATGAAATTGCGATAAGTAATTGACAAATTACTATTAAAAATACTATTTAAATTCCTTTCAAATTCATTACTAATATTGAAGTTCTTTTTTTATATTTCGTGTTCAATGTTACAGTAGTAAGGTACATAAAAACTCTTACTTCATCACACAGCATTCATAAAATCTCCAATTTTATTTCAAACCTCATTTGTATAAATGATATTAATTAAAAATAATCTAAAATTATAATAAATTCCTAAAAACTAGTCTAAAATTCAATTACAGGAAATAAATATTAGTAAGGGATATTTTAAAATTAAATAATAAAAAACCTAACTAAACCTATAATTATTATTCGGGCATACGAGGTGAGCCGGGACCGACGGCCATCTGAGCTGACTGAGCTGACTGAGCTCACTGCTCACTGCTCCGAGCCGTCCGCCGCCGCCGCACACACCAATACGCAAGTTAACGCGCTCTCCCTCAGGGCGCTTTCACATTAGGTCGCCAGTAGTGCGGCAGCAGCGCGACAATAGCAGCGCGACAGACGCGCGGCTGTCGCGCTGCTACTTCTCTATACTAAAAAGAGCAGCGCGACAGCCGCGCGACACGTGATTTTCATAGTGGACGGCAGCGCGGCAGCCGCGTGCGATCAGTCGGCTTCAAGCCAGTGTTGCAATCGCACGTTCGAACACTTCGAACATACACAATGAGCGAATTTGACACAGAACAATTTATCGTTGAAGTTCAAAGGCGTCCTGCTTTATGGGGTTCGAGGATCGATGATTTTTTTAGTTTTAGCTCTGTGCTAGATTAAATATCTGTTAAAAAAATAGACGACAAATATGTCTAGTCAAATTCGATAAAATACGGTTAAATGTCTTTTAATTTTAGAGATATGATTTTTTAAGTAATGAGGTAGCCACTGTCGCACCTACCTGCCCTTAATAAGAAAAACAATATATAAATAGGGTGTTATAAATTCCAAAAATAGGATAAAACCCATGGATGTATTACTCTAACTGGATAAGTAATTTTGTAGAGGTACCTGAGGACGGATGACGTCATAACCTGAGGACCATTTTTCTATTGTGTCCATGTTATCTATAGTCCCAGGACATAATATGTTTCATAATCATATTATGATTCGATTATGATTTTTTATAATGGTATAAAAACATATAGGTAAGATGAATATTATAAGTAACGTAATTGTGGTGTAGTTTGCAACACTACGCCAAAAAGTTAATGCAATTTTTCAATGAGGCGATTACGGTCATCGGGGATTTGTGAAGACTGTGGTCGTCGTTTTTGTTTGTGTTGCTTAAAATGTGGTGTTGTACTCTTATCAAATTATCAGTGAGAAAATTACAATAAAATCAATTGCAATATTTAATTCAGTTTTGAAGAAATTTTAATAAAATGTTTTATTTCAATATTATAAATACCACGAGAAAAATTACCAATAGAAAACATTTTAAAGATCCATATGAAAATAGGATATAATTTTTCTAAGAGTGGACACCCTACAATTATGAAGGATAACCTCAATCTGGACTGTGATTGGTCGAATAGTCCTTGAGATATGACGTCATCGAACTATTCTGTGCTTCAGGTACCTCTACAAGGTAAGCAATCCAGATAGTGTAATATATCCATGATAACACCTTTTGTATGAACAAATGGGTAGGTACCATAGATATAGTATATAGATGGGGTATCTATAGACTTACCTAAGTGTTATAACGAGTCTTTCTTCTGCGGAAATGCTGTTGCGAAATCGAGTATCACGGCGTTGAATACTACTCTCATGAAGACGTAATAATTCGCCGAAAGACTTTCTTGACATTCGGACGTAATTAAATAATTTTTTATTACTACCATATTTCAACACTTTGAATACTGTCACATAATCACTATTCACATGCCGATTTCGAAATAAAGGATCAATCCAGTAAATCCTTTTTTTATTATTAATGCGACGTCGATGGCGCCGAAGGAGAACCAACAAAAGCAGGAGCAACAAAGATGTTTCCTCTTTGGAGTCCATTATTTCAATAAACTGGCCACCCTGATCTAAGCAAGTCGCGCGGCTGTATTTGTAATGAGAAGGCATCCGCTGCTGCCGCGCTGCAGCCGCGCTGCTGCCGCACTACTGGCGACCTAATGTGAAAGCGCCCTCACTCCCATATTCACTCGTTCCGTTGCTCGAGCATAATGGGGTTATCGGGCGGGCGTGTGACGGGGAGGGGGGCGGTCAGCGGACATACTCGACTCCGACCAACAGATCTATGTTATGAACAGGTAATATGTATATTTTAATTGTAATGGCTAGCTAAAGTCACAGGAGATGTCTAACTTGACATAGAAGCTCGACACGTCACACGATACACGCGAATACTAGGTGTTGCTCCTTAGTGAGCTAACGTACAATCAATTAAATATTTACTGTTGCTACTTCAAGGGGAATGATCGTGTTGACGAACTGACCGACTGAAACAATAAATTAAATCTCAATTCCGGATAGCGAGCTTCTGCGATAAAAATGTTCCACTTCAAAGTAATATAATAATGTGCGGGTTGCAGATGAAGCCAAGGTGAGGGCCGCAAGCGAAGGGGGCCTGGACTCGGGCAACGACGTTTAGTTGTTCTTACGAGAACCGCCGATCTGGAAGAACACAAGTTGCCCATCATTAATATTTTAACGGGCATTTTAATACAATAGTATTAAAATAATTTAATCGATCAACATTGTAATGCAGACGTAAATAATCGTTCTTCTGCAGGTTAGCATATTCTGGGTCAAGTTAATGTTCAGTCCTACCAAACGGTGTGACGGTCGCCGCGCGCATTACTATACATGCGACCGTTGGAACCGGTGGCGGTGGTCAGAACAAACCGGTACTGGCCAGTGGCAACCCGGACACCGGTAGCCCCTGGCCGGTCGGACGATCCGACGAAAGGTAGATAGATACAAGACAATAATAATATCATACCGTCGCGCGTTGGTCCTCGAGGCGCGAGCTCTGCGCGCGCATCAGCTGCGCGAAGAACGCGTCGTCGTCGGCGTCCTCCGCGGCCGGGGCGGCGGGGGCCGGGCCGGTAGGGGCCGGGGCGGTAGGGGCCGGGCCGGTAGGGGCCGGGGCGGTGGGGGTCACGGTGGGGGTCGGAGTGGGGGTCGGGGCAGGGGTCGGAGCGGGGGTCGGGACCGGCTGCGGCTGCTGCCGCGGCAACTCCGTGCGCTGGTCCTCCAGCCGGGAACCCTGGAAGATGAATGGTGACATTGGTATTGATGTGAGTTTATGGAACGTTCCTTAACGCGGCTTGCGCCACGAATGTAATGGAATTAATAAGACTTCTGTAAATAGTTCTATACCTAATACTCTTTAATTTTAAATACTTTCAATCAAACGTTGTTAATTTAATTAATTGTTCCCGTCATTTATTATACTATTAACTTCCTTCTACAAACGTGACACCGTTCACTTTTTATTTTTTCACAAAAGCAACTAGTATTGCACGTGTGTGTGTGTGTGTGTATGTGTGTGTGTCGGTGTGTGTGTGTGTGTGTGTATACCTGGACGCGCGCTATGATCTCGAGGAAGTCCTCCTCGGGCTTGCGGCCGATGGTGTTGGCGGCGTGCTGGCCGGGCAGCGAGGCGCCGGCCGGGTCCTCGCGCAGCGGCCGCAGCTCGGCGCGCTGGCTGTTCATGCGGTCCGACTGCAGGTGGGCGATGCGGTTCAGCATCTCCAGCATGCCCTCGTTATTTCTGCGATACCACCGTACGACACCTTACTTTCACGACATATCTATCCACTACACTAGGTTGACGGTTCTATGTGGTACACGGGGCACATTTTAACTAATTTCGTTAGGCTGCATCATAGTAACAAAAAATACAAAATACTCAACGGGATTGGCATGCACTGCTTCCAAAATTACTTGACAAGGCTACTTGTACGATTTAAAAAAAACCTATTTCTACTACAATACTAGGTTTTAACATCGCTTACGCTATGGAGAGCATCCAAAATACCAATTCTACAAAAAGTACGAGTATCGTACATTAAAACGCACAACATATAAACTTGTGACACGTCCAAACGAGCAACTACGAGGATACAGTTTTGCCGGCGACTACCTGCAGTATGGGAGAAGTCGCGTTTTGTCCTATAATATTTTGACACAAAACTGTGTAATAAAACAAAAGGCACGTCATGCTCTTGACGATAACGTTTAATAAAAAATAAATGGGGTATAATTGTTACATATATCTCAATCCTTGCGCGCGGTGCACTCCGCTGAATAACGAACGAGGCCTCCTGCGGGAAGGACCCCCTGCACCATCTAATTTAATCCCGACACTACTCATGCACCATGATGGGGTATTGTGAAATGTTTGTCACGAGTTTCGGTCGCAGTGTGGCAAAACGGTGACCACTCCGACCACTTAACATCAGGTGGTCCGTCATTTCTGCTTTCACGTGTATTTATATCAAAAAAGATCTGGTGTAACCTCACATTAAAGAACAAAAGGACAACATGCATAGAATTTTACGTACGCTACGAAGGCTTCGAATTCCGAGTCATCCTCGGTATCGGACATGTTGTCGCTGGCTGCAGGAAATCACAAAATGCAAAGCGATTGATTAATAACGATATCTTAATAAATTATATTAATATTATAAATGTGAAAATTTGTGAAGATGTTTGGATGTTTGTTCCTCAATCACGCCACAACTACTTAACCGATTTGGGTGAAATTTGGAAGAGATAGCCTATATCCTGAATTAACACATATTTATATCCCGGAAAAGTTCAGGGTTCAAGCGGAATTTTTAAAAATCGGTATCCATGCGCGCAAAGCCCATCATCAAATATTATGTATCCTAATCCATCATTCTATTTATAGGTGCACTTTATTTTTGTGGTTCTATAATCAAAATCTAAATTAATAATTAAAAAAATTCGTTTCGAAGCCGCGGACAAAAGCTAGTTATATTATATATAATAATTTCTATATATATAATAATGTAATTCGGCGACTTCAATAAATTCGAGTCGAGTTAAACCAAATAAACGTAGACATAGGACAGTGCTGTGCAGGTGAAAATATTTAAAATCCCTCTCACTCGATTTAAATTTCAACTATATTTACTAAAATATACTTAGAAGTATCTATGATCATAATTTCATTTGCTCTTTAAATAAATCCTGTCAATAATGGAAGGTAAAGGCGTTATGCGTGGTAAAGAATCGAATGTTAGCGTTGTTCGAGTTCAGTCGATACTTAACAATTCAAAAGCGCACGAATAATAAATAGACGAAGCAATAGCATAACGAACGTTGAATATCGATTTACCTTATTCAGTAAGGTTGTTCAAAATACAATACTCAAAAAAAGATATATTAAAAATAAAAATTAATTAATATTTTGAAATAATATAATTTACGAATCTCTATAGATACCATGCCACCTAGAACTAACTTCACGATGTAGAATTTAGCTGTCGGTGTGCGCGCGCATCGTAAAAATTCACTCTCATCATTTTTCTCCATCGTGCCAAAAGAAGTATAACTTCAAAAAGGTATGAAATAAGTGAGCTGAGCTTCCCAGGCGGTCCGGGGCGGTCCGCGGTGGCCCAGCGAGCCCTCAGTCACGCATGTCAGTGTGAAAACAACGAAAAATGGATCACCTGGTGATTCACACATTAATAAATATTTCGATTAGTTTTTGAAATCTAAGGTACCTAAAAAAAGTTTAATTACAGCAAAATTAATACAAAATCTAACTAACAAGAATTAAGCGATGGACCAGTTGTAGAAATACAGATTATGCTTTACTTGACTGCCACATTTGTATATGTACCGATTTGTAATCATATTCTCGAAAACACCTATCATTACGGATTACGGGGCCGATAAATTATTATTAGCGATATCTGACGAAAATTATTTTTCCCCGAATTTCACGTAAAAAACATTGCAAGCGCAACTTTTCTTGGCCGGCAACGCGTTGGTGACGCCCCTGGTGTTGCTAATGTCCATGGGCGGCGGTGATCACTTACCATCAGGTGACCCGTCTGCTCATTTGCCTGCTCTAAGCATAAAAAAACACGCAAGAGGAAAGCTCGATTGCCCAGGTACGTCGAGTAACAGATATTAACGGGGTACGAATTTATATCGTGAAATTATTTTTAAAATTGTTGTGCATAAAACTAGTACTTAAGTATATTTTGACAAGAAGGAACTTAAAAGGTAATCTTAAAAACGTCCGGCCCAGTTAACAGTGATGAGGCAAGGAGCCCAGATTTAATTACCGGCCGCATCGCATCGCTAAAGCTTTTATGCAAATGACAGTTTTAAATTTCTATAATGAATTTTAAAAGATCGGGACCAATGTGTTATTGATTTATTTTATGTGTCTAGTTGATTTTTTTATAATTAATAGTTGAAGCCCCTATACCTACTAGCAGAGATGATCGCTGTTGCTCAAAATGTTTTAATAATATAATCGACTAACAAACATAATCCAGATATATCAATAATTCACAATTTCACATCAGGAACGGTCTGGCACGCACGACACTATTTATTTTTCGTCAACAAATATTAACACTGTAAATGTCAATTTGGTCCGGTGGATTAGTATTACATAATGTTAATTTGCTTTGGCTACACAGGGGGCGTATGAGTGTGTAAACGTTCATTTATCTATTTTTTATTTTTTTCAAACATTAGTTATGTTAATATTTTGCTACTGATGGCTTCAATCCATCAATGGCCCACTACTGAGCACGGGTCTCTCCTCTTGAGGAGGCCTAGAGCATACTCCACCACGGTGCTCCACGGAAGCGCTCAAGTTTTTTTTGCCACTAGCGGTCACACAACCACATTTACCGACCGCGCCCGCTGTTGGTAAACTTTGTAGATCACTTAGTTCATGGCTATTGATGGTTGCTCGAAATTTGTAGCACTTTCACGATGTACGCTTTGTAACGGTCGCGAACGTCATTCGACTATACAAGTTTCAATAACTATCAATAATACTAACTAAACTAATATATCAATGGGCCGAATGTACCCAAAGCATGTTTAAGTGGTCTCAAACCACCTTCGGATTCTTGCCTTTCAAATGTAATGCCTTGAAATTTATATTTTTACATTTTAAGACATCGGTTGATTGGTTTCAGAGTCTATTTTGTGTGTAATTTAAACTAATTTAAATTAATATTTCCATAAAAAGTAGTTCTATGATTGTTTACAAAAAAAGACTTAACTGAGGAAGCGGTGTTTATGTAGAATCATTTCATTTAAATTTTTACCTATCTTTTAAATTTATCACTTGAAATGTATATTTTTACAAAAACATATTTCGTTATTAATTATTAAAAAAATTACAGATAAGTTATATTTTATTCAGCGGATGAGATCCTAGCGAAGAAAACTATACTTACAGGAGTAGGGGTTGCAGCGATAGCAGAAAATGCCGTCAGGTGGCGCGCGTGATGCACCAGGCGTCCTGGCGGCGAGTGCCAGCCGGAGCCCGGAGGCGGTCCTCACCGGCTCCGCTGCACCCTGCACCTCGCGCCCCCTACCCCCTACCCCCATCGCCCATCGCCCATCACCCATCACCCGTGTCCTGCCTAATTACACCCATGTCTGAATCCCCTTTACCATTGCGCATCAACCCTGATTTGTGTTTTAATTGAAACGTTGCTGTCGTCTCGATTAGGTACTTGATTATTGCTCCTCTTTTGATAATTTGACTGCCGCATGCCGGTGACCGCAAATATCGGCCGACCGATTGGATTTCGGTATTCGCTTGTAATTCTCGTGTCTATTTACATTTTATAGACGATCTGGTGTTATTTACATATAGTAGGTAATTAGGTACCCCTAGAGATATTCGGCTGTTTATGTTAATTTACCTCGAGCTGTTTTTGTATCCAACTAGATAAGAAGTTAAAAAATGTGTGTGGAATCTGATTGACGTCTGATAATGTCAGAAATTAGCTTTTAGCTCAATTAATAATGACGCGTAAGACGGAAGGCCTCAAACAACCTAACTAGGTGTAATAAAAAATTAAATAAATTTGTAGTACCAGGAGTACCAGGATAATTCATAAATGACGAGGTTTGCCTGAACAGTAGTATTTTGTCAAAGTTGTTTGCCATATGGTGTCAATATCATGGAATGGAGTTCTATAAAATATATAGTTCTATAACACCTTTTCAATTTAAGTAGGTACTCTCAAACTTTATAAAGGAATTGTACATGTTGTGATCATAGAAAGACCATAAAGCATTTTCCATAATATAGCTATCGTATTTAATCACATGGAAACATGGTTAACGCCTGGAAATAATGCAGCAATCAGTTCCACGTACAAAGTCTGAAAATTGTGATGTTTATTATATTTCTATAAATATACTAATCAACTCTACTATAGGGAGCTCCATTCCAAGACGATGGTACATTTAAAAGTAACGTGTATAAATGAATGATTAAATGATTATGTTATAACATGGGGTTTAGGATGGTCAAAAATGGCAAAAATTATCCTTACGTATCTCAAACCCTAGTTTATAAATTATTTACGTGCCGTTATTTGCTATGGCGCAATCGATGATTCCAGTTTGACCAATTATAAATACCGAATACCAAACAAACCAGCCAACCGATTTAATGTGAATCGTGTGCAATGGGTTTCCGTATTGCAAATAATTATATTCAGAACAAATATATACAAACTAGATTCCGCCCGCGGCTTCGCCCACGGAAGAAAGGTTTCCCAGACGTGTAAACATCAAAAAATCATCGGAAATGTATAACAGGGAAAAACTTAACCCTGTCTTTCAAGTCTGGACATGGTCGGTTGCTATCAAACACGACGGTTTGTTCTTTGCATGACCCTCTCACTCTCTGCGCCACGAGATCCAAAAATAACAATTATTTAATATTAGAATAAAAATCATACTTATCCACGAAGTAAAATAATAAAAATTCACATCAGGTGCGAGTACTATCCGCCGATAATAACCTTTCCTTGGATTCCATGTCAACCGGCTGCAGTAGAACAGAACGCCTCTATCTATGACGAATAAGCGATAACAGTCACTCTGTCTTTAGTCACTTGCGATATTCGATAATAATATTTCAAACCCACCTGAAAATACGACACCAATAAATGAAGTATACTTCATTGTTTTAGAAGAGTATTATGTTGTTAAACAATGTAGGCACAAATTTTTAATGAAATATAAAGGAGATCGCCAAAATTGGGCCAGCTTCATTGTTCATTACAGAAACCATAATACCTCCAAATTGTTTATCAATTAGGATTCATCTAAAAATGAGTATAATTAGATAAGTTATCGATTATTCCATTACGATGATACTTTAACGAAAGTTTTCGCTTTCAAGCCATTTTTCAGCCAAAAAATTACGTGCATAAGTGTATCAGTGATACCTATATGAATAAAATATTTTGACTTTGACTTTGACAAGACGGGTATTATAAATATTATTTCAGTAAATTTTGAGGATTACGAATAAATTAATTAGAGAGCTACAACTTACATTACAACTAGACAAAACTGTACCAATGAAAAGATGTTGAGGCACACGACTAAGAGGGTCTAGGATGGCCACGCGCGCACCGCACTGTATTAGAACGCCCTCTACAGTGTACAGATCGCACGGCATAAGGTTTTTGACGAGATTATCTCGAGTGCTAAGACGCGATAAACTGTAAAGATCTGTCATTGGCAATCAAGATATCACCTGTCGGCTGGAAGGCGCACCTATTTATTGTACGACGGACGTATACGCGTCGCCACGTCGTGCATTTGCAGAGTTAACAAAAAATACTTACGTCACTTATCGTGGCGTGTGACACAAACGCATAATTATTATAGTAATTGTTAAGTAGTTGCTTGTGAATGAAAGAACATAAAATAATTTTCCACCGAAGTCAGCTGAATGCTTAACCACAGATATAGTATTTGTGTTAACAACCAACAACAACAATAAAAGTTGATGCAGCCTATGACGAAATATGTTAAATATTAAACGTGTTAAATGTTAAAAAGCGATAACAAGTAACATTAATAGATAAGTATGAATGACATAACTTCTCTTACCTGGTGATTACGTGCAAGTGCAAGTGCCTACCGTAAATAAAGCAAGGACAGATCTAAGTGACGTTACATAGCCCTTTAAACCGACTTCAGATACTTCAGACTTGACCTTGACCAATTTGGAAAAATCTTTTGGAACGAAGTTCCTTATCGCGCGTTGTGAAAGGGGGCTAGACGGAAAATTACGACACTTTTTGATTCTTACGAATGACGACACTTTTTTTGAAGTGATTCACAGAGTTTTACAGAGATGGCGCTGTACAACAAAACAATACTTAAATCGAAAGGAACTTCGTTCCATCCGGGTGTCCCTTGACACCTCTCATGTTTTTTATTTTTTATTTAAAAGGATACACTTCCAGAATCAGCAGTGATAGCCTAGCGGTTTGAACTTTGGTCTCCCGAACGTAGGGGCCTAAGTTCGAATCTTGGCACACACAAAATAACACAAATAAAAAAAATATATGTGCGTATTAAAAGTTAAATAACACTGCTTCGGCGAAGGGAAACACCGTGAGGTAACCTGCACACCTGAGGGTTCTCCATAATGTTCTCAAACGTGTATGTAGTCTACCAACAGGCACTTGTCCAGCATGGTAGAACGTGGCCGGTACCCCTTACATTGTGAGACGAGACCCGAGCCCAGTAGCGAGGCGACTATGCGTTATGAGTTTAATTTACAAATTAGTTTCATATTTATCAAAATTAAGTTCTGAGGATACATTCGGAATCGAGGTAACATCTCAAATATTGTCGGTATAGTTATGGCAATTTTTATGTTCCGCGATAAGTTTAGAGGTCCATTTTCAGAGAGTATTTCATTGAAGTCGGTTCTGGTAACATAGATCGGAGCTCACGTTTAGTGTTCAAGCGCAGTGTGTGAGGTGTGTGCGGTGTGTGTTGTGAGCGCTCACCTGTTCTTGTTCCCGCTGCTGACGGAGCGGTGCAGCTTGCGCGGCCGGTTCTCCTTGTCGAGGTCGAGCGCGGCGCGCTGGTCGTCCATGCGCGGCGCCGCGCGCGCCAGCAGCTCCATCAGCGTCGTCAGCTCCACCTGCTGCTCGCCCTCCGAGTCCGCAACCGCCTCGCCCCCGTCGCCCCCCTCGCCCCCGTCGCCCCGCGCCTCGCCCTCGCGCTTCTTCGCGTCCGGCGTTATCTGCGGGCCGCGCAACTTGCATTATACGAGCGGGTGAAGTGCATTTCACGTCAGAGTTCATCTTGCTACTATTAGTAGGACAGAGAACCCTTACGTGAAACTCATTGTGCGTTGACCGTAATTAACCAAATGCGTTCATGTGCAACCGACATAATACCACTAAAACAATAATGATTTGACAATCAAAATGTTAGAATTGAACTGTATCTAATCTGTAAATCAAATGTGTGAATAGATGGTAAAATAAGATTCAACATGAATCAGCTCTGTATTATATTATTTCCACATCTTTTGATATATTATAATATGTACCTGTATTAATGATAATTGCTCCATGCTCTGTCTTCGCACGCGGAGCGCATTGAAGGGCGTGCGCGGGGCGGGCACGGGGTCCGCGGGGGGCGAGGGCTCCGTGTCCATGGGGAGCCCCAACACCTTGCACAGGTCGCCGATGTTCATCTGCGCCGTCGCCATGCCGAGCACGTCACCGAGCTGCCATCGACAATCAATTATCCTCACGATACTCACAATACTCACTAGATTGCACTTTTACTGTTTTATATTCGCACCTTCGGTGCAACAAAGACACAATTAGCCAAAACTGTAAAATTGAGTTAGTATGCCAAATTGTCTATAAAACAAGCATTTTACGTGAAACTGTAGCAAAAACTATAAACAATTAATAGTATGTATATTTTTAACCTACTACAGATAGTAATCCAGTAATATGGAAATAAAGGCGAATGTGAAAAAATCTTAGTCCTCTCCTGTAAAATTACAAAAAAAGCTGTTGTGCCTTTGTTGCACCGAAGGTGCGTATTGTAGGTACGACCAGCGTAAGGTCACAAATGCCAACATAAGGTCGACAGGTCGCGCTCTTCGGTTCCATTAAAGAAGGCTACTTTTACATTTTACGTTCTGTCTTAAGTTATGATTCAAGACTTTAAAATTATTTCAAGTTCTAAGACACGTTAGAGGATCCATCGAGCCGTGGGCACCGACGGGCAGCCTCCAGCTATCATAACTAAACAGGAAAACAACTTGTTAATTTGTTGCTTCCTTCTCATCAAATCTTTCCGCTTGGGTTATGTGATCACAGCTCAAGCGCGAAAAGGGAAAGCGAACGGTCGACCTGTTCAGTCTAATCAAACCATCTACGACAAGTTAATACAATCGCGACCGCCAGTGAAAACTTTAAATCTTCTTGATTTATGGGTAAGAAACGTGGATGCCCATGATCAATTCGTTTAACATACATATATAGACATGCAATATTTCAATAGACAGCGTATAAAACAATACTTTAACTACATGTATATGTAAAAAGTTCAATTTTTCACTTTTTCAAGTATGAAAGCGGTTCAACTTTTATTTAAAAGTTTTTATTCAAGATATTAACTGATCTGTAACCTTTTGCAACGGCCGTGGGAAAGATCAAGCAAGTTTTAAACCTTGCAAATGAAACTCCGTCTGTGTTGAGTATTTGTTTGAGACAATGACGATGTGTGATCATAAAGGTTGAGCACATTTTATAGTCGATGCTTCTTAACGGTCTTCGTCAAAAGTCGTAAACGGTACAATAATGATTTAATTTTGTTGGGTGTTGGGGCGAATCGTCCGCCTCTAGTTAAGTGCAGCGCGAGGCGGACGTTCGCTCTCCCCTCTAACTTCAGCACTTTTAATTTTCAGATGAGAGACATCGGCGAGCGGCCCTTATCTCCTTTGAATCTGAACGTTTGCTAATTTGATTGTCCAATATTCCTGCATATTTATATTCAACTTACGATTGAGGCTGCTCTTACACGACGTATACATTTAATTTAGGAGTTGAGCTTCATTTGGAATACGACTTTATAGCGAGTAATTTATTTATTCATTTTTTTACTAGCTGACCGGCGAACTTCATATCGCCTAACAATATGTGAATGTAGTGTAGTGATACTTTTAATTAAACTTTTATAAGATAGTTTTGGCTGGTTTAACAAATCAGAGATCATTAAAAGCAGTACAGCCATTCTTAGCCGTTATAGTTTCTGTGTGCGTATCTCCTCCGCCGTGTTACAATTCTTTTGTATTTCCTAACTTTAAGATTACATATTAATTTTCACATTTGTAAGTACGAAAATGACGAAATTGCGTACAAACTTACAACCTCTTAGGTTTAAGGGGATTTATTTCAAAAAACCTGTTACAGTTAATTTTGGTTTCTAACTATAAGCTTACATATGAATTTTCACATTTCTGAGTTTGAAAATGATGAAGTTACGTACAAACTTACTTCCCTTGGTTTTACCCCTAGAGGATGAATTTCGAAAATCCGTGACACAGTTATTTTTGAAGTCTAACTATAAGCTTATATTATTATATCGTACCTTCAGTGGAAAAAGGCATAAAATGAAAACTGCAATTTTACAGGAGAGCAAAAAAACTGTTAAAATATCAGTAAGCAGTCAAAGGAATTCACATTACGATATCTTGCACAAAATCGTCAAGATTATTGATAAAAATTTAAACATATTACATATAGATGCCTCATTCAATAACAAAGTACGATGAAAATTTCAACATACTTGGTTTCCTCCTGAAAAGTAGCTGTTTTGTATATAATATTTTTACTTTACACTCGTCTCGATTTATCCAAGCAATGTTCTTTTGACACAAAATGCTACGTCGTAGCGCCAACGTGCTACGTAATGAGCTACGATATACTCATGAGTACTACTATTACTATTTAGTATAGTAAAACGCAAATAAGAACCAAAAGTATTACATATTTTGTTTATTTTTAGATATGAAACATCATTGGTTTTCAACTTTATTAAGAGGAAAAGTGGAATTTCAAGGTAAGATAATAAAATCAAGACTTGGATTTTATTTTATTTTATTTATTTTATTTTGGACTTTATTTATTTTATCTTGGATGTGATTTAATAACATTTTATTTAAATTCAATTAAAATAAGGCGAAATATATTTTTTAAATTTTGTTATAGAAACAATGTTTCGCGTCAGTCAACACCGTGAGTTCCGTCTTGTAAATTCTATACATTTTACGAAAGTCAAATATGAAACGAGAAGCGAGGAGGAGTTAAAGTTATTACTGGGTACACACAGATACACAATACACAGAAACGTCAAACTTATTTAATAACACCCCTCTTTTTTTGTCGTGGGTCGGACCTTCATCGGAGTCAAACTGGTTTCAGAGAGGAGGACATTACAGTTCGACAGTATTTAATCAGAGTTAAGTTCTGCTGTGACTCTGAAATGTAGGAGATCGTTCCTTTGATAATGAATGGTAATAAAGAATGAGTTGAATAAAGAATTAAATATTTACATTTTTCACCAGCGCAAACTTAAATCTTACTCCTGGTGGTAAAACGCGTGGTGGTAATTGTGACGATCACAATGTATGTGTAGATGCCATAGATGGCGACGATATGATTATAGATCATATGATGATAGATCTTGATCGCTCACGTAGGAGTAGGACGCAGCGTTAGGTATATACGAGTAGTTACCCGCACGACAGTCAGAAAATCTTTGATAGGTTCTTTGAAAAAAGCGAATATGCTCATTTTCAAATTCACCCATATGATTAACTAGACGTTCCGTGTGAAACATGAATGTGTTGGTATAAACGCGCTTACCTCCTTCGATATATTGTAATGTTCCTTGGCGAAGTACAAGGCCTTCTCATGGTTGCCGAGCGCGGCGTGCGCGTTGCCGAGCGACCAGCAGGCGCGGCCCTCGCCCACGCGGTCGTGCAGCTTGCGCGCGGCGGCCAGGTGGCGCGCGTGGTACTCCTCCGCCACGCGGTACTCCCGCAGCAGCGTGTACGTGTTGCCGAGCGAGTAGCACGCCTGCGCCTCCACCGCCGCGTCGCCCAGCTCCTCCGCCAGCGCCAGCGTTCGTCTGGGGGGACACTGACACCGTTACTGACGACATACTGGCCAATCACTGGGGATCGATGTCAACGGATGCGATATCGATCCCTATTAACAACGAATATCAACTGGATAGTGTAGTGTTTAGTAGCAATGTGAAAAATTTCATATCATCCAATGATAAGTGAAAATCTTATAAGATCACACATGTGACAGCACACAGTGATCGCAGTTAAAGGAAAAAGTTGCTACAGACATGCAGTTTTGGGATGTAAGTGGCTTCATCCATCTTTGGTCCAAGCTAACTTCCCTTCCTCGCGGTGCACTCCGCTGAATAGGGTTCAATCCGTAATATAATCCGGAGTACAAACAAACATATAGTTTTAAGGTGTAAACAACAAAAATATAAATATCAGAACACTATCAATATAAAAAAAAAACCAGCAATAGATATGATTATCTACTTATTAAGAATGGTGTAATCACGGCGCAATTCAGTTGTAGATCACAACAGCACCTAATGTCACGTAATAATAAAGAAGTGATAGGAACCAATAACACGGCGCCGCCGGACATTCACGTGTGTCACGTAGGGTTACCAACGCGACTTCTAATGTTTATAGCATTTTTCGGGATAAACTATAAAAATATACCAGAAAATTAAATAGGATATGACGAGGAAATATTCTGCTTAGAAAACTTTTTGCATTTTTTAATCTAGATAATTTTTTTGGAGAAAGTATAAGGTACTTCTATTAAGTTTTATTTATTATGCCGCTTGTAAACTGATATAGTAACCTATATATGTATAGTATTTGCGTACTGTACAGTTTTTCAACAATATTGCTAAAAGCTAAATACAATGCGCTTTTCGACAATGGCGACCCTAGTCAAGTAGTCACATGAATAACATATAATAATAGTCCGAGTTGGCGTGTCCCTTTGTGCGGGACACGGCACGCGATCTATCTTTGTAAGGTATTACATAACAACTTTGTACATAATTAAGTTCATGCATTTCCGCTGTACATATGTGTAAAAAGTTTAGCAGAAACAAGTATGTAGGTACCTATTATATGACATAAGTACAGTCACACAGCAATAATATCTACCCCAGGAATACGTTCAATAGTATCTGTCTGCACGGACGCAGCAAAAATATCTGATCCTTCAATGACAGCCAATTAAAGTGACGACAAAATTGTCTGATAAAAAAAGTACATCAAATAATGGTCGTAGCGCACATATCAACTCGGAAAGGGATCGGCACCGGATCGCCTCGCCGTCAACCTAACGTAAGCGCGTTATAACCCGCCGTCAACCTAACGTAAGCGCGTTATAACCGACCAACAGCTCCAAATCGACTCGGCTACGGCTAGGCGACGCCGCGCTTACGGCTCGCCGGCCGCTGGTTGACGGAATGAATGACAGCAGTTCGCCGACGCAGCGGTAGCCGCGGCGCCACGGCGCGGGGCGTGCACGAGGAAACGGAAAGGCGAAGGATAGCGTACGGTGAGACGTAAGCGCGGGTACGGCAAGTCGTCCACGCACCGTACCGCGGTTCGTGAGCTTGTCTCGAGGCGAGGCGATTACGTTACGAATCCGATAAGTGTGCTTTACAGTAGGGAGTTTCATACAAAGAATACTGACATGCAAGAGTTGATACGTTTACGTTCCGTTTACGAGTTGATATGTGTGCTACGACCATAATTGTGACATCCGTCCAAAGCAAAAATATGTGACATTATATAGTTACAAAATATTGTGATCACTCTTGGAGTGCCAATAAGATTAATGTTGCGTTAGTGGACTCTGGTAGTGAACTGAATTAAAATACTTCCAGCAAGCAGACCTTGGATGATATCCACAAGTTTTTAGAAATTCACAGCGAGTTATTACAGACGAATGAACAGGATTTACAAGCGCAGAGTTTGAAAATAAAGAGAATATTCAAAATATAACCATTCGAAATGTGAACAAGAGAGTGTCAAGAGGGTTGATATTGTCTGTGGTTATAATGCATTTTCTTTAATTAATCGAGTGATGAGAGTGGCTTGCCGCCTCCCCTCTTCGTTAGCCGCCGAAGGGCCAAGGCCCCAAACGCCACTGGAGCTAATGCTGGCCATACACGATCAAGTATACTTACCAAGATTGCACCGAAATTGACGCGGCATCCAGTAAACTTGACGGTGTATGGCCACGGTATGGCTATCTGGCTATAACTATCTCATGCACACTGGATGCCGCATCAACGATTCCTGGCTAGGAATATTAATTTTTCAAAAGTGTAATAATTTATTTATTTATTTATTGTTCAACAATCATAATTACAATGGTATCTTATGCTTAAGACGTTGATCCCACACTAGGATACCCTGTGTTGTGGAGCAGTTTTAGTTTTAATCAAAATCAGCCCCGCGACTCTTTTGAGCATTTTCTCATAGTATCGGATATGGCCATCCACGCCCACTTCAATTCATCCTGTATAGCAGCGGAGCTGCCAGTTAAATCCATTTCGACCGATCACGGAATGACTAATCAGAGTTAGATCAAAGGATTTCTATTCCACTATAGAACCGTCGCATAGCTTTGACTAATTCCCTGTTTGTCAGTGCCAATATCCACCAGCAATAGAGCTAAACTTCACAAAGCACGAGCGCGTCAAGTACGGTGGCGCACGGTAGGACGCCGGACGGGGCAATATGCGTCGGTGTAATTGATGACTGCTCTTATTCGCGAGCAGATTCGGCGCACTTGTTCCGTGCTCGGTGCAAGCGCAAAGAGTTAATTAATTTTTGTCACACTTGGCCTGTATGTCACTTTGACTGTTGCGCGTGATATTTGCTACGAGCAAGGGTCTTTGATGTGCCTGCAGTTGGAGTGGTACTTAACAGCTAGTCTCTCTTTCACGACAGCTAAACTAGGTTTAATCGAATTTTGAATATATGGAAGGTGATTTAGTTTTAATTTTTCAGACATATAACTTTTTTCTCAGAAATATGTTACTGTAAATACATTTATTTATCTGATTTCATGCTATTTCGTTATTTAAACGTGAGTTTGATTCAACACATTATATTGATAAAACACACGTTTAATCGACATGTACTCGTAGTAAAGGGGTCACATTCCCGATATTTGCGACATACTTACTTGCATACATACTGAAATCGGCTAGTGCACGTAATTAATTTGCTATTATGCTTGCCGTTAACCCTTTAACAAATTCTTTATCGGAGTCTACAATGACATGTGATGTTCGCCCTGTGCTTATGCCTTTATTAATACACGAGTTACTAGGTGAGTTACTACGACGTTGCATCGTGTTTTATTTGTCTGATCTAAAATACAAGTAAATGGGCCGTGCATACGTAGTTACTACTATTTAGTAATCGTCTATATTATCAAATATTATGGTCAACCAAGGAGGAGCTGCGTGCTGCTATTCATCGCCAATTGTTTTAACTTGATGTCCAATAACTTCGAATATGGTATTTTTTGCCACAAAGAGCATTTGCTTTGCGATTTGGGAGTAGAAAATAGACAGAATATTTTCATTTATTTATTGCTTTCCTTTTTTAATCTGAGCCCCGATCGTTTGCTAACGACGTAATCGTTTGACCGTTTGTTAAACCACGGAAGACAATATTTTTTCCGTATCTTGAAATACAGTCTGTACAGTTATTCAGTCTGGAAATACTAATTGATTGGAGACGATTGGATTGTCTACGGGCATTCTGTTTAATTAAAATACTACACAGTAAAATTATATTAAATCTATACATATAAATAATATTGCCTCTGTGTGTGATTTTAAAATAACTGTGTTTTCTCTAGTGCTTACAGCTATTTACAGTATATTAAACCACAAAGTTCTGACGTGAATTTGATGACGAAAAGGTCTGATTTTAAGGTCGAAAATTTAAGACTATCAATATTATAATCTGTACATTTATTGAATCCTCATTCAATTATCCGTATCAATTGGGTTTGACGTCAACGCTTGATACACCCAGTATTTGTTTTTGCGATAGACAGTTCCGATAGACAGAGCTGTGCAGAGCAAACACCCATGTGTATTTCAGACCATGGCATGGGAATTCAATTATCAAATAGAGCGGCATTCAACCATTCCTGTAATATAATCTCAGCTTACCACTCCGAAGCACTAGCTTCAGCACAAGTTTCAGTTACCGCAGACACCACGCACAGTTCTCACTGATAGTAGATAGGTACTAGTAAGTAATTACTTGTATCTACAGTATTAATTGTACTGTAAAGTTATGCAATCCTGTCTAAACTCAGCTATCATTGAATAGGGGTTATTGATACAAGGCAACTGAAGCGCGGCAACATGGACGTGCTTTTGCTTGCCATATAAAGCTATGCTGCTCGTAGCATTCACGACATTAGCATCGACCAAGACTTTTGACCCGTAGACACGCGGATCTTTCAAAATTTCAAAAAAGTATTCGCCGATTAAGGCTTCCCGCACACGTCCGATAATCGGTGACCGATTTTTTGCAGGAGAAAAATAGAACGTAATGATAGCAATGGTGTAACGCACACGTCCTACAAAAAGTCGGTCAGAAATAAAATCGGTGCATTCCGACCGATATCGGTGAAAAATGGAACGTTCGTAAATGTATGCGTTCTCACCGACTCACCGACAGTCGGTCATGGTCGAATAGCGAGTCGGCCACAAAATCGGTCATAACAATCGTAGGAAAAATCGGCCCGATTATCAGTACTACAAAAAGTCTGACGTGGGCGGGAAGCCTAAACCATGACTTCTTGTAGTATGAAATGGTGTGGAAAATCAGTTAGAAAAAACAGTTACCAAAAAGACGGCATAACATTTCATCGGTAAGTAATTCATATTTATTTTACAAATTTTCTTTTAATGAGTTCAATTTATGATTATTATTATTTATTATTTATTTATTTGAACATCAACACAATGTACAACAAAACAACATAAAGAAGGATTGCATAAGAAGAAAGGTAATTGCCATTGTAATTAAAGATGATGGCTGGAAAGCATTGAAGTATAATGACATAGAACAGACATCTCGAACAAAATGTGTGTCCCGAAACCGCGATGACGCGTTCTTTTTTCAAACTCTAGAAGGCGATTTACACACTTGCCATAGAGTAACTTTGTATAAGACACTTGCCGAACCACGACAAACAGTCAACGACTCTAAATCTTTAGCTCTTCCAAATGTTTGATTTAATGTTTAATTGAATTCACTGAGTAATATAATACACATAATTTATTATTTACCAAAGAGTAGGTGCTATAGTCATTCTTATCGGGCTTATTTATTTGTCCATTAACACGCTTACGGCTTGCCAAGTGTGTAAGCCCGCCTCATGATTTTTTCAATTCAATTCAATTCCATTCAAGTCAATTTATTTGCATTTCATTCAAAAATGGCGGGAACATTACACAATAATTGAAATAAATTCGTTTTAGTTGATTTAAGTTAATATTTTGTTTTCTTACTGATGAAAAGTAATACCATTTTCTTTTTTGTTTTTTTTTTACGTGCAATTGTGACAGGTTCATATCACACAAGACGGCATTTTTTCAGTTTGTTATTAAACAATTTTGACATGCAGCCGCAATGAACGCAGGCGAGTGACAAGTGAGTGAGTGAATGAAGTGAGCCACCCTGGCTGCAATGCATTTCCCCGACTCGATGTTCGGGGTGTCTGTTCTATACGAAGTAATAGTACTTCAATGCTGGAAAGTGAAATTTTATGAAAATTTAATTCTTATTTCAAAACAATTATCTTGGTTCTGACTGAAGAAAATACTAGGGAAGTGAATTTTTCATTTTTTAAGACGTATCGATTTTCATTTTGAGGATTTTTTTTACACAAATAAGTTAATGCTTGACCACAATCCCACCTGATGGTAAGTATTGCTAAGGATATTGCTATGAAATCGATAATTACCTAGTCTGGCCATAAATACTGTTACATAAAAACGTTTCTTTTTTTCAGCTTTTTAATTATTTTGAATTTGGAACACGTATATTATTTTAAAAACTTCTTTCGATTTCGCGCCATTTCACATACTTTTTCGTATTCATTATCAAATTACAATATGGAATGGGGTGTTAAAGAAAATAGGATTGCAGTGATCGCCTTGCACAAAGTGGGTATGGAGCCGTCGGTCATATTCCAGACACTTCAAAAGGTTGGTATCAGCCGTATGTTCGTATATCGTACAATCAACAGATACAACAACACTTCGTCTGTCGAAGACCAGAAAAGATCGGGGCGGCCGCGTTCTGTTAGAACTACAAAGGCTGTTAATGCTGTTAAAGCCAGAATTCGTCGAAACCCCATTAGGAAGCAAAAAATCTTATCGCGAGAAATGAAGATTCCCGCTAGGACTCTGTCGCGTATTATAAAACAAGACCTGAAGCTCTGTGCTTATCGTCGATATACAGGACCTAAATCAATCTTTATAATTAAAGAGAGTGGATCGATCAAAACGCCTTCTGTCGCGATACGCAGGTGAAAGGCACAGAAATATCCTCTTTACCGATGAAAAAATTTTCACGATTGAAGAACACTACAATAAGCAAAATGATAAAGTGTACGCTCACAGTTCTAAAGAAGCTGCTCAAGTGGTCGGGAAGGTACAACGTGGTCATCATCGTGCGTCAGTGATGGTTTGGTGGGGCGTGTCTTATCAAGGAGTCACAAAACTGCATTTTTGTGAAAAAGGAGTGAAAACTTCAACCAAAGTGTATCAAGATACAGTCTTAGATCATGTTGTGAAACCTCTCAGCAATACTCTTTTTAAAAATATACCGTGGACTTTCCAACAGGACTCTGCACCTGGTCACAAGGCACGAACTACCAAGCCTGGCTTGAAACCAATGTTCCGGACTTTATAAGAGCTGAAGACTGGCCCTCATCTAGCCCAGACCTCAACCCTTTAGACTTCAAATTATGGTCAAATTATGGTTAGAGGACATGGCCTGCTCTAAACGACACCGCGACATTGAGTCTCTTAAAAAATCTTTGGAGCAAGCAGTGGCGAAATTTCCCTTGGAAACAGTGCGTAAATCCATAAATTCGTGGCCAAACAGATTAAAGGCCTGTATAAAAGCCAAAGGTGGCCATTTCGAATAGAATATTTTTTTATTTTTTGCTGAGACTTCAATAAATATGTAGGTATAAATTTTATTAATATTACATTACTTCATTTAAAAAAAAAGCATTTTCATTTGTAACAGAACTTATGGCTGGACTAGTTACTTACAATAGTTATAACTGGGACAAAGGTTGCTGTAGTCAGGGATAACATTTTAAGGTGGTTGTTACAGGAAAAAAAAATCGAAGTTCTGGATATGGTGGCGTGGAACGTCAAGGGAGCTGCCAAACGATTAAAGATATTGACATTTATTCTATGTAATGGCCATTTACCAAAATTAGGTAATAATTTAAGGTTTAATGTATTGAAGGTTTGAGGCACCTATTTGACGTGGAACACTAAAGGATCAGCCAATCAGATTTAAAATATCGTTATAGCAAAATATTTATAATGTGATTTCCATTTACCAAAGTTAGATGAAAGTAGGGATAAGGGATCAGCCAAACTATTAAAGATATTAACATGCCTACTAAACAAAAGTTATTCACTGTAATTAGAAATATCGAAATTTTGACATCGTTGCAGAAAAAAAAATTCAGTGTGATGAAAATACATAATATACATACGAAAGGAAAAGTAACATAATTGAAAGTAGAATGCCCATTTAGTATGGAGAAATGTACTGACTTTAACATTTTTGTATCCTGATAAAAATACCTTTATTTGATTATGTTATCTTAATAAATTACACATACTAACTTTACTCAATGTTAATAGTAGGAAATACGAGATTTTCAACAAAATTACTTTAAATTTAGGTTATAGTAAACTCACAGTAATGTGGACTCTATGCCGCCGTATTAAAGTCGATTGCGTATATAATGTCGATCTTTTAAGTTTCAAATTCATTTGACAGTCCCAAAACGCCATGTAGTTTGTAATGTATTATAATCACACAACACTATTACTCCTGGCTGATTATAATATTTTTTTAATTCATTTGACAGTCCCTTTACGTCATCTAGTTTGTCATGTAATCATAATGGAATCAATGCAACCTATGGGCCCGAAGGATCTTAAAAGATTTCTAATTGTCCCTTATCCAAACATAAATAACCCAATGGTTTTCTTTTGTGAAACGGAAGTTAAGTTACTTATTAATTTCAGAAAATTATTCCCAAAGAGAATTTTTTAGGAAATAGGGTATACCCTATTTCTATGCTTGAAATATTTTAATTTAATTTTTTGTCCAAAAGTCATTGTGACACAAGAATTTTTTTGAGAGTACTGGCTATGGGCATTCTCCTTTAGTTTGTATTTAAGATATAGTAAACTCACAGTAATATGGACTCTATGCAGGTGTATTAAAGTCGATTGGGTATGTAATGTCGATCTTTTAAGTTTCAAATTCATTTGACAGTCCCAAAACGCCATGTAGTTTGTAAAATATTTTATTAATAGAACACTATTATTCCTGGCTGATTATAATAATTTTCTAATTCATTTTCACAGTCCCCTTACGTCATCTATTTATTTGTATCATAATCATAATGGAATCAATGCAACCTATTGGCCCGAAGCATCTTATAAGATTTCTGATTGGCCCTTATCCAAAATATAAATGGCCCAATGGTTTTCTTTTGTAAAACGGAAGTAAAGTTACTTATTAATTTCAGAAAATTATTCCCAAAGAGGATTTTTTTAGGAAATAGGGTATATACTTGAAATATTTTAATTTAATTTTTTGTTCAAAAATCATTGTGACACAATAATTTTTTTGAGAGTACTGGCTATGGGCATTCTCCTTTACATATGACAACTTCTGTCGGCTCAACTAGTTTCTGATAAAAATACTTTCTAAAAACGATTTCTTATCAACCCAAAAATACAGTTTTGAAGTTCGTGAAGCTAAGAAGCAGTCCTCCGACGAACAGTTATGTTATTATTTTACTGTAATTAGTCGAATAGCATAATTTTGTATTTATCTAATCGGACATTGTATAATATATAAAAAGCTGTTAACATTTTATTAATAAAGGTATCCATATTTTCATTTTATTATTGTTCATTATGTCCTAATAATCATAAATATCGATCGTAAGATTTATCGATCATACATACTCAAGAGCTTGATAAATTCCAAGTTTGAATTTGAAATATCCAATCACAGCGCATCTGCTTCGTACCCCGCAACCAGCATCTTCCGCCACATTGTAAGTTTGAAGTCTAATAAATATTCACTAATGTGGTATCTATTGGGGGTAATGTAAATATTAAAATATAGACCCATTACAAAGAGTAAAATATCACTTTTTAAAGAGAAAATTCAAACAAAAATGCGTAAACGCAAAAAAAAAAATGCGTAAATGCGTATTTCAATTTTGAGGACTGATTTTGCGCAATTACTCTTTGGCCAAGCTTCCTTCATGGGAGAAAAGAAAGGACCGGGCTGAAATATCAGCGCTATGTTTTCACTGCTTATGTTGTGCAACGCGGCATATGCTGAGTCTGGGCCTGTTCGGGGGTCACGCTGCAGCACAGGCAGCACAGACATGTTTTTTGTTATTTATTTAGGGTAGACATAGTATATATAATTCATGTTAAGTAGGTATCTTCTTTTTAGTCAAGTTTTTTGTTAAGTTTTTTATATGTGCTGCAATTCGTTCCCTCGAATACATATTTATTTCATTTAATTTTTTTTTATTTAAACCAGTGCATTCTCAAAGTAGTCATCCTATTAATCTTTACAATATTGTCTAAAAATATTAATGACGAGTTTAATCGAATATTTCAATTCAGATACATAGATGACAGCAAAAATAGTAAATTTAGCGATTGGGCCACTGTAGGCATTTTCAAAAGTAGGAACAAATTATAAGAGTTTATGATGAAAAACAATATAAGTTTTCTCCTTCATTTCAGGACAACGTAAGAAATTACTCAAAAATTTTCAAAATTCATCTGTATTCAAGCAAAGTCAATGTACATAAAGGATAAAATAGTTAATTCGGACAATAAAATAAAAACCACTTGGAATATATTACAAATGAGACCGGCAACCCTAAATCTTGTAACTTTAGTTACGAAATAATGACAAATGGAAATAAAATCACTTCTGATAAAGAAGTGGCAAGCGTTTTTGAAGAGTACTTCCGCAACATTCCCATAACATTAACTAGTACATACACACTAGCCTCTTCTCTAACATTTTCTCTATTAAAATAATGTATTATTTGACTTCAAGCACATTACAATCAGGGACATAATTAAAGGTTTTAGTCTCTGAAAGTAAAAAGAACGGATGATCTCTGAGGTATTTCACTAAAAATAATACGTCACATAATATTATCTAGACACGCGGCAGCGTGTCAAGCCAAGTTCAAGCAAAGGAACTGGCTAGCCAGCGCCGAGTGTAATATTACACGAACCACTTGGTGCCACTTTTGACCCTTTTATAACTCAAAACCTCTTTAACGTAAACATATAAAATTACGTGTGTTTAATTATATCCATAAGGGCATGTAGAAGCCCAAATTTCATGAAGCTAGCTCAAACGGTTATAAAGATATGAAGGTCAAAAAGTCGTAAATTTTAGCACTGACTGACTGACATATAGTACCTAAATCTAACCTACTTCCAGATGACCTAGAAGGATGAAATTTGGAATCCAGCTCGGTAATTGTGTGTAAGCATAGGAAAAAATCAAAAAATAGAAAAAAGTTGAAAAATAAGTGGTGTCCCCAAACAACATTTGTATGGGACCGAAGCAGAGCCATCTAGCGGCAGTGAAAAGAAAAACCTTGGTCCCATACAAATCTTAGCCAAATTGCATTTACATTGTGAGCCCGTTATGTCACGTAAAACTCGCACTAAGGCCTCTGTGCACGCGGGGCTCAATATGGAATACTTCAGCGCATGGAGTACTAAAGTAAAACGAGGGCCATCTTATATGAAGGGAAAGTTGAAAAGGTTTCCAGCTGTTTACAGAAAATAAAGGTTCCAATAATGATATATGAACATGGCTGTTGTAAACGGAGTGAAGTTTGCTGAGTTATGCCACCCTAATCAATGGTGCTAGTGTCCGACAAATAGATATTCGAACATTTCGAACATAGCTGTTGTAGACCGCACCGCAGCCCTACCCGTAATTTTACCCGTTTTTATGGACACTTTTCCCTTTGCTGTCCCTCGCAGAAAGTCGTTGTAATGTGTTGTACCATGCGTGTTTTCCATAGAAGCTGATATACTTTGGTACACCATTAAAACCACAGATTAAAGCAATGCACGGTGAGGCAGATCTACGCTGTGTGGCGGTGCGCGGAGCAGTGTGAGAATCGCCTGTTTGTCATATTTAGCTAGATATTTAGTACTCGGCTAAATAGTATAAAATTAGCTGTATACCGAATATAACCATAACCAAATACTCGTTCTTGTAAGCAGAATAACTTTTGAATTCAGTTCATCAGGATAAATATGTTATGAATATAATTATATATGATAATATCGTTGCTTAAACTTATTTTTATACCAGTTTTAGGGACTCTTCAATGATCATACAAATATTCGACTCACCGTAAAAGCTAATGTTTACCGATTCACTTTCCAGTTTATGGTCATCACTATTTAATTTACACCCGAAACTGGTCACCCATGAAACGTCTATTTAGTCTCTAAGATTTGAGGACAGGGCATTTTTCTTTACAAAAAGTAATGATATCCCACCAATAACATTATGAACAAGTATTAAACTCTATTTCTTTGCTTTATTGGATACCTATAACAATTGCTGTTATTTAAAAATGTGAGATCTTAAAGAAGGTTAGATTTGACTTGGCCAGTTTTCATTACATCAGTCATTTTATAAAGTTATTCAACATTTTAATTCTGATAAAAACTGGCCAAGTCAAATGTAACCTACTTTAAGTACTTTTATGGTCGTAGCGCACATATCAACTCGGAAAGGGATCGGCACCGGATCGCCTCGCCGTCAACCTAACGTAAGCTCGGCTACGGCTAGGCGACGCCGCGCTTACGGCTCGCCGGCCACTGGTTGACGGAATGAATGACAGCAGTTCGCCGACGCAACGGTAGCCGCGGCGCGGCGCGCGCACGAGGAAACGGAAAGTCGACGGATAGCGTACGGTGAGACGTAAGCGCGGGTACGGCAAGTCGTCCACGCACCGTAAGCTTGTCTCGAGGCGAGGCGATTACGTTACGGATCCGATAAGTGTGCTTTACAGTAGGGAGTTTCATACAAAGAATACTGACATGCAAGAGTTGATACGTTTACGTTCCGTTTACGAGTTGATATGTGTGCTATGACCATTAATGTATCTCACATTTTTAAATAACAGCAATTGTTATAGGTATCCAATAAAGCAAACAAATAGAGTTTAATACTTGTTCATAATGTTATTTTGTTCCTATAAATACATATTTCGATTTTGCATAGAACTTGGCACTCATTTAGATCTCCATGCTTTTTGCGGCGAAGCCCACAGCCAAGCATAATTTTTGTATTGAACTTGGCTCTCCTTTTTTACATTTATGTTTTTGGTGGGATTAGATATTATAGCTCCATGTTTAGTTGTAATTTTTAATAAAACCATAGATCTTGATAAAAATAAGCGGGCAGTAGGCTCAACGGTTCTAATACTATCTCTTATCATCTCTGGCAATGTCAGGGTTGTCTTTTTTGAAAGAATAAAATTAATCTGAAAGTTTAATTACCAGTTATATGCCGTTTCAAATAAACCTAGGCTAAGTAAATAGGTATTTACTCAATAGTATGTAGATCAAAAAACTATTTTATTTGACAATATCTTAGGTACTCTAACCTAAGAAGATGGCCATACGGCATTACGTTGGTATGTACTTACCTTGTCTATGAAACAAATATTTTCTCTTAGGTTTTTAAGCACGTATGCGTATTAAATCTGGAATGACATACGGCAAAAAACGTGAGATGCTTTTGCCTTCATTTTAGTTCTTATCGTAGGAATGACGTCATGTGTGATACTCGTAGATTACGAACGTGTGACAGCCCTTATAATTTTTTTGAATTAGCCCGACACGTCGAACGCGGCATATACTTGTAAGAATCTTTTATTGCCGTTGAAAAATATTTGAAAGAAAGAAAAGAAAGAAATGTTTATTTCACCTTAATTATCTAAAAATTATACACGGAAACAATACAACACTAAATGAAGATAATAGGTGAAAAGGGTTCACGCTCAGCATTATGGTCGCGGAAAAACCACGGCCGCTGGTTTTCAGAGTGACCCTCAAATTGTGCAGTTCGGATGATTGAGGGTAATACACATAACAAAGCAATATCCGACTCACAAATAAAATATCTGAGATAATATTTAAATCTTTATGTAACTACTTAATTTAAAGAAATAAATTCGACTGTCATAATTACTACCACGAATACACGAACTATTCCACATATGCGTGTGTGTGCCTGTGTCTCTCTTTTTGTGTGTTGTGTGTTTGTGTATTTGCATATTTCATACAAATACAAACAAGAAATTGTGCAAAATCATGATAATGCTGGATATTTATTAATTCCTTTCAAAACTTTCAAAATACAACCAGTGATAGTTCATTGTATACAATATCTTTACTTTATTGTACTATGTCACCCTATCACATAACATGTCACTTTGACTTTATACTTTGGTTTTACAGATGTACACCCTTTATTTGAAGTAATGAAGTCATAAATGACGTTATTGTAAAAGATCGCGAAGGTCTTGAGATTTAAAGTAATTGAGGTAAATATTAAAAATAGTTCTGTTGCTTCACAATGCATGGTGTTCAACTGTACGATATGTTATTGGTAGCGCCGCCTAGCGTCATCGTGAAGAAATAAGATGTACGCTCAGTACAATATACGAGTACATGCACCGCGCCATCCTGCGAGTGCTTTGGAAATACCTCTTGGACAAACAATGCTTTATGTGACTTGACCATAGAGGGAGCTGGTTTTAGTTGTGAATATTTAGCGAACTACATCTAGTGTTACATTAAACAACTAAATGACATTCAAAGGAAAATTTCTTACATTTTAAATACAAAGAAAACTCATTCGAATACCAAATCATATAAAAAGATGAAAAAAAAAAAAATCATTACAAAGATCATTACAAAGATCACTCAGAATGGGTTTATTTCAAAACAACAGAAAAACAACTTATTATTTTAATAGAACATAACATAATATATATTTTTTATAATTACACCAGAGTTGTAAATCACATCTCCAAAATTTTATTTAACTTCAAAATATCTAAAACACTGAATTATATTTTACAGAAATTCATTAAATTGTAACTTTAGAAATTAGCCCAAAAAGGTATGAAAGCTGAGTGATCTCCTTTATATTAGAAAAACAGAAACAATAATAATTTAGATAGTTGTGTAAAACTTAACTTAAAGAAGCATAAATAGCAACTTTAAATTCTAATTGATGTTTTTTTTAATTTGACTGTAACACATATACGAAAACTAGTATATCGCTATGATACTAGTCTGATGTATGTATACTACATGATGATGATACTAGTATGATGTATCATATGTATACTAGTCGATCGCTATGCTGGCACGTTCAGTGACGTTCACAATACTCACAATGAGATCATTTTTAATACAGTATGATTAAAAAAAATGTTTTAAATATTGTTATTAATTAGGACTACATTAATATACAAAAATGATTGCTAATTTGAATTTATTCCGTCCTTTGTTTAATTAAAAAAACCTATACCTGAAGCCAGTGCTATTAATAAAAAGGGTAAAACTTTTCCTAAGTACATTTAGGATAGATGTCTAATGAAAAAGAAAGTTAAATTCATATTAGAGAACTCTGATAATATTAAGGCGTAAATCCATAAATTGAGGCATTTTTAGCGATTTTCACACCCTCCCTCCCCATCTAGGTGTAATTTTTGTGAATTCATAATAATCGATGATAATCGATTCTAAATAGATCGTAATTTTTCTAAATATGTTTCTACTGTCTACATTCGACAGACTGGATGAAAAAAGTCAAAATGTGCTTTTTATTATATTTTCATTTTGTGGACTTTATTTTAGATGTGCAAGGTCCTATTAGTGGTATCTATTTGACATTTTAGTGAAAGAACATGTTTTACTTAATTAAACACTATTTTCACTCAATTTTATTGTTCCTTGCGAAAAATATACGTGAGATTTGCAGAGATCCCCCTTGCCCTTACGTAAGATTAGATCCGATTCTGCTCGACCCCCTTCTCACTAAATGTTCCACGTAATTAATGGACGGCTTCGAAACACTTCCTCGTCAGCAACAACTAGTTAATTATAAATTTCTTCTTTCTTTCTTTCAATATTTTTTACAAAAAACATCACTCTATATTTTCTACATGGAGGATACAGGATTCAAAGGAGAACTGACTCATACGAGGGGAAAGTTGAAAGTGTCCAGCTATAAGCAGTAAATAATAGTCCAAAAATGGAGCTAGCTTATATGAATATAGCAGTTGTTGACCGACTGAAGTATGCTGAATTAGTCAGTGTTTTGACCAACCGGATACTTTTGCACAATAGAGAATCATAAGCAATTTGTCTTTGTGTTATAAGAGCCAACTTATAGCAATCGGACTATACATAGGATAAACAATATGGTTTTATCATAATTATTATTCAAATTTTCCTGACTGTAACTTAGATCCTTGCTAGATACCGGCCTCAGCTTCGCCCGCGCATGAGAGGTTTCACAAATAAACGTCCCGTAAAATCATCTAATATCCCACTGGATATGGTCTGCACGTGTGTCAAACTTTCGCATTTATAATATTAGTAGGAATGCAGCGCAATAAAACATATTTTGGCATCATGAAGTAATAAGGCATCATAAAGTAATAAGAAGAATAAAAGGGTCTCGCACTTCACAATATCAGAAGCACAGCACAAGCACACTGTAATATAAAGCTTCGGTTATATTTCGCAAAATATAGAAAAAGTAAAAATTATTTATCAATACACCAACACTATCTGGATACCTGACGTTCGTCCACAGTCCGGTTCTCACGTCATTTTCTACCTCGCACGTGTAAACTGTGGAACAAACTGCCTGCATCGGTGTTCCCTCTAAGCTATGACATGGGGTCCTTCAAGAAGCGGCTCTATCGTCAACTTCTTGACCGGCAACGCGTTGGTGACGCCCCTGGTGTTGCTAATGTCCATAGGCGGCGGTGATTACTTACCATCAGGTGACCCGTCTGCACGTTTGCCTGCTCAAAGCATAAAAAAAAATACACGCACAGCAGCAGCTGCCACAGAAAAATAATAGCCCAATCAAATAACAAACACTACACTACAACCCCATACTAGGACTCCCTGTGTCGGTGCCATGGACAACACACATAGACATGAACACACACCCAGACCGAAATTCAAACTCATCATTCAAATTTCCGCCTCGCTGGGAATCGAACCCAAGACCTTTGGAACGGCAGCCCAGCATTATAACCATTGCGCCATACAGGTCATCAGATGTTCAATCAGCGCGCGACGTATTGAGTGTACTCGTATGTGTTAAGTTAACTCAATCTATAAATAAAGGCTTTCAATCACGATTACCTACTAAATTTAGAAACGTGCTCTCCAGCCGGCTTTCAATATTGCTTAAGTGTGGCCTGACCTCGACTGAAATAGCCATTCCACTTCAGTTAGATCACAAGTATCATAACTTTGTTTCTTGATTCTTTTTTTCATAGTACTAAATTTCGCAATAACACTAATCATAGACACAACTAATAAACGTCACACCGCGAGAACTTGTGTTAGGACTACCATTTATAAGTGACTGATAGTGGAGAAACTTTGGGCACAGTCGATAGCAGGTCGGGAGAGCACTAGTACTTAAATTCATTCTTTATAACAGCCATCCATGGACGTCGAAGGCTTTCGGCTGGTACACATACACATAATTTGACCATTTGCCCCTCTTAACAATTTAAAGAAGAAATACTTGAATAATGCATATCATTATTAATAATTATAATAATGATTTATAAGTCCAAGTCCAAGTCTGAAGCGCTCATAGCCCTGCGGCTTGCGTCGATCTTAAGTGATTGATAAAGTTAAGCAACAGCGGGCGCGGTCGGTAGTTGGATGGGTGACCGCTAGTGGCAAAAAATTCTTGAGCGTTTCCGTGCTTCGGAGGGCACGTAAAGCCGTTGGTCCCGGTTGTTATCATATGATAACAGTCGTTAAGCCATGTCGGAGGCCCTCGGGCGGTTTGAAAACTTCCGACACTCGGGTTGGCCACTAACCCCTCCACCAATCCGCACTGGAGCAGCGTGGTGGAGTATGCTCTAGGCCTCCTCAAGGGCAGAGACCCGTACCCAGTAGTGGGCCATTAATGGGTTGAAGCCAAGCCAAGTCCAACTCTTGATCTTATGTCGCTTGCTTAGCTTCAACCCATTTATGGCCCACTACTAACTGAACACGGGTCCCTCCACTTGAGAAGGCCTAGAGCGTGTAGGCAGATCAGGCACACTTATTTAACGTAGGCAAATTGCTTATCGATTTTTTCTCACGCTCAGCTATTTGCATATAATCTGATGTAAGTAATAAAATGCAGATGCGCCAGTTTTCTTAATCTCAGTAGCTTGGCAACAGTGTAAACAAAATTGGACAACGTGAGGTACGTTTGACTAATTGAAATAAAATTTTCGAGTTCGGTTGTTATTGCAACTTTGTTTTGACACTCGCATTGCGAGTGAACTCGCTTGTTTGACCAAGCTCAATAATACGATGCGCAGTGGAATAAATAGACATACATACAGAAACATACCATTTCTAAAAAGTGCGTTTTACCATACACGCCTACATAACCAGTTTCCAACGAGTAGAAGTGTAGTCGAGCAACATACAATAATAAGTGAAGCAGCGTGACAGGCGAGTGATGTAGTGTAGGTAAGGTATAGTATAGTGGAGTGTAGAACGTACTTGTAGTGTTCGGCGGCGTTCTCGAACTGTCCGAGGAAGATGTGCGAGTTGCCGAGGTTGCTGTTGGCGCGCCGCTCGGCCGCGCGGTCGCCGACCTCGCACGCGATGCGCAGGCGCTCCGTGTGGTAGCGGATGGCGCGCGCGAAGTCCCCCAGCAGGTAGCACGTGTTGCCCAGGTTGCCGCACGCGCGCCCCGTCGCCTGCCGGTCGCCCAGTGACCGCATCAGCTCCAGGTTCTCTCTGTCGAGGGGCAACTGTTACTGGCGCGCTACTACACGAGCAAAGTCGGCTCGATTGGATTCCATAACCAATCTAGCCATGTACAGGATCCGAATTAGAGGCGTCCTTCACCCATCTGCTTGCCGGATATAAAGTATTTTTATCAAATATCACATGCCAGCTACGCCAACGCTTCAACGAGGCCCTTCCGGTCAAACAATATTTTAATTATGATTTTGTAAATATGTATATGTCTGAGCGTTTATCACGTGACTTTAGCTACCATCATGGACCACGTACCATTCACGTAATAAAAATTACCAAAAAAAAACTTACTCATAATAAGCTACCGCTTGGAGCAGGCATTCCCTGACTTCCTGCGGGAAGTGTCCGGGGTCGTTCTGGCCCACGCGGCCCAGCTGCTTGCCCTGCGCGTGGTACACGTTGCCCAGGTTGTAGAGCGCTCGCCCCTCGCTCAGCCGGTCCCCGAGCGAGCGGGAGATCTCCAGGTGCCTCTTGCAGCACTGAATTGCTTCTGTGAATTTCCCCATCACCTTCAATGTGTTTCCGAGGTTCCCTGATGCCTTCGCTTCACCTAATTTGTCATTCATTGTCCTGGAAGAATCGAGAAGGTAATTTTATAAGATGTTATCTGGTCAAATTTAACTAGGTAAATTAAATATTGTTACAGAGAGCTAAAATTACCGGTTATCTCGAAGATCCGATTTCAAAAATTGCGTTTACTAATATTTACAATGGATCTTCAGAGTAGTCCGTGGACGATTTTTTTTTAATTTCACTTAGGTACCTAAGAACACTTGGATTAACAAGACTAATCTAACCATATCTTAATTATATGATTCCGTTCAGCGGTTTGAAAGATATGAGATAATAAAGGATATTACACGCATACATACACATTTACTTTCATACATACACGCGCGAAAAAAATAATCCTTCCTGGCAGTCGGGTAAAAAAATAAAAGACATTTCGTAGGGATCTATTTTGCAACGTAACTTCGGCTATAGTAAAAAACCTCGTCAGTCCATGGAGTATCGTTTTTATTTTTCGTTGATGACTTTTGCGTGTGGCCTGACACGCACTTGCCTGGTTTTATTAAAATACTGTGTCGTGGGTGCCATGGACAATACACAAAGACTGGACTCACACCTGGACTGAGAACAGAAATTCAAACTCATCATTAAAATTTCCGGAATCGAACCCAGGACCCCTGGAACGGTGATCCGGCATGGTAACCATTGCGCCACACGGGCCGTAATGTAATTATATAAATGTGTTCAAAATTAGTGTCTCTTAAACGCTTAGATAGGAACTATAATAATTAATGCAACGGTGACCAGCTAATAAATCTATGGTGCCTTTCGAGAATGGACAGTTCAATACCTTAATTATGTATTAACTAAAAGCCTGTCCTTCAGTCGAAATTTGACCGTTATTCTGTCAAAAGTAAATTCACAATTTTTCAGTGTTTTATTTTCTCAAGTGTAATTTTAACACAAATTATTAACAAAATCTGGGGGCACACATACTTTGACTAGTTGTAGAATTTTTTTATGCTTTGAGCAGGCAAACGAGCTAACGGGTCAGCTGATGGTGATCACCGCCACTAATGAATATTAGCAACATCGGGGGCGTCACCAATGCGTTGAGGGCCTAGAAGGAAATAATAGACCCGTTTCTTGAAGAACCCCATGTCAGTTGAGAGGGAACACCGATGCAGGAAGTTCGTTCCACATTTTACACGTGCAAGATAGAAAACTACGGTGCTACCTGGTATATCGTGACGTGCGGTGACGACAATCAACCGCACGTATTAAACCAAACCGTTCTACAGAACATTGGAACAATGGAGAATGTACGAATGTATTGTACAGTCGGTAGAATAGGCAGAGAGAGTCTACATCTCCCTCAACTCAAGCGACTCTAGTCCGTCAGCTTGGGATCGTCGACAAGACAAGTTTGTGAAGTTAGGGCGTGTAGACAGAAACTTTTTATAAGAGATCTGATAACTTTTTGACTGTGCGAGCCATATGGTCTCATCTTGACAACGTTTTATATGAAAATGTTTTGATGGGATTTAGCTTTATGCACTTCTTCTCCATATAACCTTTAACTTTACCAAAAATCAAGCTTCTACGAACCTCCATTATTCTTAAAAAGAAGTACTGTGCGAGCCATATGGTCTCATCTTGACAACGTTTTATTTGAAAATGTTTTGATGGGATTTAGCTTTATGCACTTCTTCTCCATATAACCTTTAACTTTACCAAAAATCAGACTTCTACGAACCTCCATTATTCTTAAAAAGAGGTACATATGATTTCCCTTCACATAGTATTATACAAAAAAGGTAGAGAGCGCAGCGTGCTCGACAAACTCGTATTACACAATAATAATATCGCCACAAGCTCAGAAGACATAATAGTACATAACTGCCACAAATTACGACATCGATGAACATTTTCCGAGATTTACTCGGAAACGCGGCGCGATGCGGACCGACCGCGGAGATTGCTCGTGTCATTGCAGACTACAAGTTATGTAACACTGCTGAATCTTCTGACGGTATTTATTGTTGTACACCAGAACCTGCCGACGAAAACTATTGTCATTTTAAATAGAGCAACTTGTGCGCGCCTCTTAAAAAATGCAAACAATGTTCTAACAAGACAGTGCGCTCGCTAGTTCTAATTAGTGTACAGTAACGGTGTTACTTATATAGTATATCTTTAAACGTGCATTTTTTAATTAAGACGGAGACCTTTATTAAGATCCTTGCCGTGGAGCACTTGATTGATGGAGCACAGCTCGGTGCAGCGGTGTGAGGAAGCACTGTGTCCGTATTTCATATATTACACTGGTAAATACTGCCGTTAATTATGACCATGGTGTTAACGAGGCCTAAGAATTTGACAACGGGATTACTGGGACTAAAAATAATAAAAATATTAGTCCACTAAACCCACGGGACAAGTGAGAAACAGATGTGCTAAACAATCCCAGTTGTCACGTCACGGAACAACTCAACGGGACTAGTGAGACTGACCCAAATGTAACGGTATAAATTTAAATTGACTCCTTCAATGTCCGGCATAGGAAACTTATGGCGCATTTCAGTTCAGTTCTGGAGATAACATTAGCGCGTTCAATTTTTTCCAACATAGGTAATCGTATAATCTTATTTTATCCGACTGCCAAGGAAGGGTTATGTCTTTCGCGCGTCTTGTATGTATGTATGTGTATGTAACAGAAAAAGGTATTCTATCGTGTTGGTTATGAAATGATATTCCTTTTACTTTTTACCATGATGTATTTCCAGTTCTCTTAAGTAAGTACATTCCAAAGTACTTCAAAACTACGTGATCATTAATCGAATCCCATAGAATATCCTACGTATGTTCCAATAGACTGACATATTCCTTATATTTTGTTTTTCTTCATGACTTAGAAGAGTCAGACAGCATCTGCATCGGCCGATCGTTGTAGAACCAAAAAGGTCCCTCGCCGACACATACCCATATATGCGTGTAATATTCCTTATTATCTCATATCTTCCAAACCACTGGACCAATTTAATAATTAAGATATCGTTAGATTTGTCTTGGTAACCAAAGCGTACGTAAGTGACGTAAAAAATGGCTGCGAGATGCCAGTTTGAAGAATCAAAAAATAACAATAAATGGAATAATGCAATATCGGTATTAAATTAAAAAGCTCATCATAACAATTTCAAAACTTATGTCATAATAGCTTTTTTGATAGCAGGCAGGTTTTTTTTATTACTTTAATTTATAATAGTGCCGATTTGACTACGGAACCCTAAAAGAAAGTAGATACATCTATTATATATATAAAAGAGGACGTGTGTGTCCCTATATTTCACTTTGCAGCCAATACTGCACGTTGCAAGCGCATAGTGTGTATATGTCGCAATAAGTACGAGGCTCAAATCTCAGATAAGGGTGGTTGCGAGTTGATACCTATTAGGGTGTAGAAGATACGGGGTTGAAACGTGTTGAAGTGAAGCGCCTACTTTTTCGTGGGAGCAATGTTTTGTAGAGCCGCGCATTGCTGGTACATGACTAGGAAGCTATCCACGCAAAATTATTTGTTATCTGTCGACTGTCGCTTGAATGCATTCATCCTCTCTGTACTTTTTTTACAATAATAAAATGTGTGCTCTCGAAAAAGTTTTAATTATTCGCTGCAACAACCAGTTATTCCTCTAAAGAATTAACAGCGTGTGATTTCAAGAAATGTGTGATTATCATTAATATAAAAACATTTTAACTGTTCTAGATTTTAGAATTACCTAGAAATTTCTTAAATGATCTAGATTGTATGCCAATTTTCTGATCAATATAAAATGTTCTAGAAATTCCTCCAATAATCTAGAAAACTCCAAAAGTAGGTAATGGAACTTATTACGCATTTTCGTCATTTTTTAAGTTAAAAACATGAACATTTATTTATTAGGTCCAGATTAGAAACAAAATTTGGAAGTATTAAGTTTTTTTGGAATTTCATCCCTTAAAGTTTTGAAGTTAAGAGGTCTTTTTAAAGTGAAACTTTTATTACATCGTCTCAAACTTTTTGGTATGTGTGTCGCATGTCGCGTGACGGTCGGTTCGTAACTTATCGGTTCTAGGTAACGAAAGTACTTAGGATGACCTAGCTTTCAACATATCTGATTGAGTACGGGTGCTACTACATGATACATTCTGAAGGTCTGATGATGACCAGGTATGTACTTATCGGTTCTCAGTAACGGAAGTACTTAGGATGACCTAGCTTTCAACATTTATCTGATTGAGTACGGGTGCTACTACATGATACATTCTGAAGGTCTGATGATGACCAGGTATATACTTATCGGTTCTCAGTAACGGAAGTACTTAGGATGACCTAGCTTTCAACATTTATCTGATTGAGTACGGGTGCTACTACATGATACATTCTGAAGGTCTGATGATGACCAGGTATGTACTTATCGGTTCTCAGTAACGGAAGTACTTAGGATGACCTAGCTTTCAACATTTATCTGATTGAGTACGGGTGCTACTACATGATACATTCTGAAGGTCTGATGATGACCAGGTATATACTTATCGGTTCTCAGTAACGGAAGTACTTAGGATGACCTAGCTTTCAACATTTGTCTGATTGAGTACGGGTGCTACTACATGATACATTCTGAAGGTCTGATGATGACCAGGTATGTACTTATCGGTTCTCAGTAACGGAAGTACTTAGGATGACCTAGCTTTCAACATTTATCTGATTGAGTACGGGTGCTACTACATGATACATTCTGAAGGTCTGATGATGCCCAGGTATATACTTATGTTGCTATTTCTTGCTTTTGATAAACAACGACACAGTTAATCAGTCCGAAAAACTGATCAACGAGGATGATGCCATTTTAATACCCTAAATCGAATATTTGTCCAAAAATTTTTAGTTAAATGTCTACAATACGAAAAAAAGTTTCACTTATACCGTGGTTTCATAAAACCACACAATCTTTTTTTTGTGTTAGCTAAAAAATTATAGTAATTTATAGCTTTCACAAAAAAAAGAAACGTATACTTATGTACGTGCGTGAGAAGTTATACTTCTTTGGCATCATTAAATAAATATTTAACACTAGCTGTCTTGGCGAACTTCGTATCGCCTAATAATCAGTGAATGTACTTTGTTGGTACTTTTAACTTATAGTTTTAGGTTTAGGTTTTTTAGGGGAGCGGAGTGGGAGGGGAGGGGAGACTGAGGGGAGGGGTAGCGTGAGGAGTAGGGGGAGGGGAGGGGAGGGGAGCGGAGAGGAGGGGGAGGGGGAGGGTGAAGGTGAAGGGGAGGGGAGGGGAGGAGCGGAGGGAAGGGATAGCGTGAGGGGGGAGGGCTAATGGAGGGGAGGGGGAGGGCTAACGGAGGGGTGGGAGGGGGAGAGGAGTGGAAGGGATGGGGGAGGGGAGTGGAGGGGAGGGCTAATGGAGGAGAGGGGAAGGGAAGGGGAGGGGGAGGGAGAGGGACCGCGAGCGGGAGAGGGGGAGGGCACTTTAATAACGTGCTAGAGCACCAACAAAATTTTGTTTTAATTTGTTTGTCTGTCTATCTGTTTCTCTGATATCGGCATCACATGAAAACCTTTAAACTGATTTCGACGGAAATTAGTTAAGTTGTTCCTTATACTTTGGGTCATATTTTAGAAACCTTTCTTCCCGAAAAAAATAAAAGTTTTCCCCGGAAACAAGATGAAACTTTGTATGGAAAATTATTAATTATTGTTTAATTAATATTTCCTTTAAATTTGCAGAAAACGTTCCTCCTTTAATTGAAGGAAATCATTTTTCGAGTTTTTTGAAATTTTTCATGAAAAAGAAAAAACAAATTATATAATATTAATGTTGTATTTTTTTCAAAACCCGCTCCCGCCCGGAGGAATGATTTGTTATTGTATCGTAGGTTTCAGTATATAAATTCCTAAATATAAGTAGTTCAATATAAATTAACCTGTTTTTAAATTTTCTTCTGTAAGGGGTACAAATATGATTAGCTTAATTTCCGCGTGCGAAGCTGCGGGCAACACAGCTAGTATAATATAAAGAAAAAGAGACATACCTACCTAGCTAAATTGAGATCGTGCTTGTGATACTGCATCGCCTTGTTGTAGTCGCCGAGGTAGAAGTATGCGTTGCCGAGCTGGCTGTAGATGGCGCTGAGCGTGCGCAGGTCGTCCGTGCCGGCCTGGATGGCGGCCTGGAAGAAGGCCACGCCGGCGCGGCAGTCGCCCGCCTTGCACAGCCGCTCGCCCTCCAGCGCCAGCTCCAGGCACATGGAGCCGCCGTCGCAGCTCTGCAACATTAACACTCGGAGCTCTCATCCGTACTCACTGCTCACTGATCACTGTTCCTGCTCAATGTATTCTAACAGAACTAGTTAACCAACCAACCGACAGACCAAACATACCTATAATATTATAAACAATCCAACAAAAATTACCAATAATTCCGATTTGCTTCATAACTTTGTTACATGAAACGAAAATTAAAATTCACATTGCATTTTATTTCGGGATCCACGTCCGCAACTAAATTTAACATGACCTGCTCAATACTGAATATTCATATTGTGTCCCTGTATGAAGCCATCCATTCTGTCGACACTGTCGACGCGTGCGGTGGCCGGTGTCACATGAAGTGTAAATCTCTCTCGTCCTAATTTAGCAAAACTACGTCAGAAGCTCAAGAGCGAACTGTCTAGCGGTTGTCCATAAATAATGAATTATTTCAAATACTGTCCATTTCAAGTGCTAGATTTGCAGATACTTCGCAACAAGGACGAGTTCGTCCAGCCTCAGAATAATTTTATTCTTTAATCTGAGGTCCAGGCAAATCCTATTGTACGAGTGTGGTGCTCCGTGCTACATAGCAGAGATACAATTCCATCTAAGCGATATCATGATCCGATCCGATGAAATAATTAGAGAATTATTTTACTAACAAAACTGCAAGAGAAACGTTTGCATATGACAGTTTTGTTTGTAATTTCATTGGATCTGCAATTTAAACAAAAATCTGAACAATCTGAAACTAAGAGAATGTAACATATATTCCTAGTGTTAAGAACTTAATGAATACCCTAGCTTTACGCTTAACATTTGCACGTCTTTTTGCCTGCTTGTCTGTTATTCCTATTTTTAGACTTCCAAAGAAAAATCGGAACCCTATAGTTTCATCATGTCCGTTCGTCCATCTGTTCGAGGCTTAGAGCCGAGACCCTTAGTGCTAGAAAGCTGTAATTTGGCATGAATAGGTATACATATTTATTAAAACTCCAGAATCGGAGAATAAAATATTGAATTTTTTTCAGGGTACCTCCCTTACATATAACATGGGGACGAATTTTTTTTCGTCGAGTACCTATACTAGGATAGGGTATCGTTGAAAGGGTCTTTCAAAGAATATAATGCTGAACGCACATAATATGTATGACGCGGATGACATAATAATATGCAGCCGCATGTCATCCGCATCGGGCTCTCATAATTATGATTGATTATCATTTGTATGAAACAAATGCGGCGCTTTCGGCGCGGATATACGTATATGCGTTCACTATAAATCTACTAAAACTGTTTTACAATTACAAGAAAATCGATCACGGCTAGTTTAGCTTACGTAGTTAATGAGTAATAGTCGACAAACTAACACCTTCGAAACACTGCGTTGCGCGTGGCCTGACACGCACTTGGCCGGTTTTTAATTCTAACTTACTGGATATAAAAGTTGACATTTAGTCCGGTCAAGTTAGACATTCACGGTTACAATAATTCGCATAGGGCTAAAAATTTGTACGAATGTTCGGAACACCATTATAAATGAAACATGCAAAGTTCCCATCGATCCGCCATGTGCAAAAAATTATGCCAATTTTTGGAACCTTACCCATACTTTTTGGGCTAACTTGACCGGAAGAATTAGGTGATTTAAAATTAATTGTTTGAAAAATACATCTGTTTACTTTGGGGGACTTATTGTAAAATTCAGCAAAGCAAAAAATTCGAGCTTATAGGGTTGTGTGGTAGTTAAAGGTTGCTTACTTAACTTGCAACTTAAATAATTATAATTCAGATAATATATGTAAGTAGGTAATTATACCCATTGTGTACTTTATTAGCGAACTTCAATCAAAACAAGACCATTATTAAATTTGCTGTTTACTGAAATGAGAACTTTAATAATTTGCAAGCAGTTTTGATTCCAGTTAATATTTATATTGTGTGACCTACAATTTCAGTTGTATTGATATTTTAACATCCATTTCTTATCAATTTCTGATAGTTTACTTATTTTTACTAAATTAATTATCAGCTGGTTATATCATAAAAAACCATAAATTATTGAATCACCCACCATAATACTTGGATATACAGCATAAAATTTAAGGTCATAGTTCTAATAAATCATTTTATTTTGACCAGGACCATTTTACGTTCAAGGAATTGATGAGTCAAGTACAAAATAATTAATATGATCCACCCAATTCTATCACTTACTAAGTTATGCAATATGCATAAATGAAAAAAATATAGAGCATTAATGAATTAGTAACTAAGACAAGTATAATAGCATGGCCGACTGCACAGCATACAGTATACAGTGGTGCCACTTGTACCCACTGACATAACAGCTGATCATGCAACTGTTGCAGGTGCAACATGCAAACTGAATTGAAAATTAATTTACTTTAAGCTACTTTTAGTAACATTCATACTAGAAACAGAAGAAATAAAAAATAAAACCTTATGACCAAATGAAACATTATTTATTTATTTTGTTGTGTTTCTTTCATGAAAACACTTAAAGCTAGTTACAGTTAGATGGACAGGAGTCGTGGTAGATTTGTGGCTCTAGTGAATTCTCAAAAGCCATCAAAATAATTGGTATCATATACACTTTAAGAGATTTACCGCTCGTCTGTAGATTTCCAAATTGTATGATTGGCAGACATGTTATGCAAGGAGTCAAATAATTAATGGTTGTATTATTTGTAGTCAGTAGAACAAAGTTAACCGATATTCTCCAACAAAATAACAAAAGTTGCCACTTTTGGATTGGCCATATGATGCAGAGATTATGGCGAAAGGACATGGTGCAAGGCAGTTAAAGAGTGGTACCTGATAGAGGGGAAATGAAGCTGCAGAAGGCAGTGTCTGAAATGGGAGGATGACATCAAAATAACTGCTGGCTCAAGATAAACACAAGTGTTTTATTATATTATTCTGCCAATACTAAGAATATTATCTTAAAAAATTACAAGTACATTTAGTTAGATTTGATGCTTAATTTTTCGCCACGTTTTTTGTCCAAAATTTGAAAAAAAACAATAATTTTGTCTTTATAACAAACAAATCAAATTATATATTACTCTTAACTGAAACAAAATAATTTTGACAATGTTATTAAGCAATCACCATTAAATTTTGAGTATTAATTAAATACAAAAAAACTTCCTTAGGTAATATAGGTACCTACATATTTATAGTTCTATTGTGTAGGTAACATTTTCATCACTATAAAAAAATTGCGACTGGCCTCTTTGAACATAATGAAACACAAAGGAAAAACCGCCAGTGCAATTTAAATATAGTAAAGTAAAAATAAAGGCTAATGTTTTAAAATGCAAAGATAACTTGATGACCTACATCCCAATTCGCGCAGATAACCTAACGTCGTGACTCGTGAATGAACCCAATGTATCTGGAATGTTTATATGCGATGCAGTGAGCAACGGCGGACACCGCTTCCGTAAGCGGCTGTCGGGCCTGTCGGCCCGTCGGCCCCTCCGTGACTCACAACTACTTATCAACTCATAAGCGAATAATTTACCGCTTAATAGAACATGGGACCACACTCACCGTAATACCGTAACACTTTAGAGTTAGTTTTGTAACACAATAAACGTACTCATCTTTACTTTTAGACTACTTTAGCAGTTCTTTTAGTTTACTTTTAGAACTTTACTCACCTGTGCGTCTGTCGAAAGATTCTCAGCGCTGGCACTCACGGACATTCTGCACTTCGAAAAGGGGATTAATCAACGAAACAAAAAAACTTAAATTCAACTATCCCTCAATTGGCATAGTTCTGTTTGTTGTTATTCCAGTTCCACTGTTACGCAGCGCAGGGCGTGTGTAAGCAGATGTCACTTTAACGTGCCTTGCCGAACGGCGGGCGTGCAACTGGCAATGAATGAATTGAATATGAATGATGGCAATTGTCAAGACGACAAGCAGTCCTGCCTGACAGTTTCGTGACGTTACATGGGCGTGACCATGGATATATTACTAGAACTGGATACATAATTTCATAGAGGAACTTGAAGATGGATGTCGTCACAACGGAATGACTATTCAACCAATCACAGGCTGGATTGAGGTTGTCTTTTATAATTGTAGGGTGTCCACACTTATTTCGAAAAATTAAAAACATTGACAATAGTATTATGTGACATTGATCTTTTTATATGAACTATATGGCATTACATAAAACCTATTCACCACATTATGTCCTATTTTGACATAGTTTTTTTAATTTTTTTATAAAATTCTTTGTGTTGAAAACTGATATTTTTATATTATTAAGATTGTTATTGTATAAGGTGATAATGAAATCAAACAACATTATTTATTACGGTACATTTTTTTATTTTAACTGCACCGCACCTATAAAAATATTTTAATTAGGCATTAAATTTTTTACATACTAAGTTCGTTTTTTTAGTATAGTATTAGGATCAATTTTTGTACTTTTATGTATTTTAAAAACACATTGTAGAGTATACAATTGTCTCACAGTTAGCACATTAGCTTCCACGTATAAACTGTTTGTACTGTAACATGATTTAAAAAAAATAAAGTTGTGCGCAAACAACGCAAACGAATTTTGTTTTATACGTACCCCCAAATAGAAATACAATAGAGTAATATGGATTGAATGAGAGAGAAGTAAATATAGGTTAAAAGTTGTTTATCAGCAATATATCGTAAGTGTTTGAAAATTCAGATTAATTTCTTAGCCCTAGAAGTAACTAATTCTACATGAGGTTGCCACGAAAGGTTTTTATCAGTCATAATACCTAGATACTTAATTTTGTATACTTTATCTATCTTTAGGCAGTTACAAGGTTGGTTGCCAATATTTTCACAAAATGGGAAGTTAATATTAAATTTAGATCCGGTTGAGCAGAATTACGAATAGAAAAAGCTATATAATATAGTTTGTTTTGGTGATATTTAAAGATAGTAAATTTAATTGTAGCCATTTAATCACCTTTCTTAGTTCGGTTTCAGCTAAAGAGTACGATTCTGGCCACGTATCGCCGTGCATTACATTAATGGTGTCGTACGCATATGAAATGATTTTGGCATTTCTTATAGAGAAGTTAGTTAGATCGTTAATATAGGTTAAAAATAGGGTTGGGCCAATCACACTTATCGTGGAATTATAGATAACATGGACACAATACAAAAATGGTCATTCCGTTGTGACGTGATCCATCTTCAAGTACCTCTACGAAGTTATGTATCCAGTTAGAGTAGTATATCCATGGACGTTACAAACTTACCGGTATCGTCATCGATAGGTCGGTGTTGCTACTTAAAATAATTATTATCCCTCTTTAAATTATGCAATAAATAATAATTATATATGTACATGGATAATTATTACACTGTCTGGATTACTGACCTTGCAGAGGTACCTGAAGCACAGATTAGTTCGTGACGTCATATCTTAAGGACTATTCGTTCGAGTTCGACAGATCACAGTGCGGATTGAGGTTGTCCTTCATAATTGTAGGGTGTCCACACTTACTTAGAAAAATTATGTCCTATTTTGATATGGTTCTTTAAAATGTTTTCTATTGGTAATTTTTCTCGTGGTAAAATATTATAATATTGAAATAAAACATTTTATTGAAATTTCTTCACAATTACCATTCAGAATCTGCTAGCAAAATAGAGAAATTGAAATTGGGAAGAGCAACACACGGATACCTTGCTCGTATACCTACGTTTTATATGAATATCAAAGTCAAACGTACCCATACATATAACAATTTCAGTGTTTCGTTCTCGAGATTAGGTAAAATACAGTCGTAGTCTCACTTATCTACTTATTTAGTACCTACCTATTTTAGTTCTTGGATCATAATTCAGATGGCGTAATGACCTTATAACTGCTAGGTACTACTGCTATATAATTACAATAGATGTCACTTTGCACGTTTGCGTGCCGTGTTTGCATGGGTTCTCTCTCGTTTTTTACATAAGAGCTTTAAAATACATTACATTGCTTTAAGAAGTTTTAATATAATTTAATATTTTTTTATGCACTCGGGTTTTTGTGGTTTTTTAATCCCTAATTATTTGTTAATTAATTATTACTTAAATTATTTTTATTCTATACTTTGTAAATAGGTATTTTGCATTTCATTAAAAAGTAAATACCTATTGTCTTAAAAATATTATTATTTTAATTAACTTTATATAATAAATTTTAATTATTTATTCAACTCAATTAATTTGTTACTTTTAAATACCTATTATGTTATTGAATAAATCTTTAATTTTTATTATAAATATTTATCACAAGGATAAAGTGGTACAATAAAATTAAATAAAATATTTTATCTCTCTTTAATACTGATAATGAGGATGAATTATATTTCTTGTAATACTACAGAGGAGATAACGTGACGCTAAAAATGATGTAGGCAAAGAAATAGTTTAAAAACTTTATTATTCAAAGAGTAAAAAACAAAATATTTCATGCTGCACAAGAAATGGGGGAACTCCCGCACCGGGATTTGAACCCGAGTTTCCTGACTGAGAGAGTCAGACGTCATAACCTCTAGACCATACGGGACAGTATAAACAACTAAAAAGTTCCATAATATGTTGAATGAATGAAAATATTTGAGTCTACCAGTCTATAGCCATAGTTTATGTATACACATCACACATTGTATACGTGCCTGATTCTGGCTCCGGATTTTACCACCGTTCAATGACTTTCATCATTATGAAAACACCAGTTACAATAAATACAGTCAAAGTCAAAGTCAAAGTCAAAATCAAAATATTTTATTCATATAGGTATCACTGATACACTTATGCACGTCATTTTTTTGGCTTTTCGGAAGGTGCTTTGTCGTGGAGGAGAAGAAAAGCCTAAAGAAACTCCTCAGCACATCTTTTAAAAAAATATTACAAAAAAAGATAATAATACAAAAGTATTTACTATTCTGAGCGGAACTGGTTGCAGAGCTGGTCATTTCCATGCGTCTTTGTCATTTAAATACTCGTCTACACTATAATATCCCTTGCCTAACAATTGTGTCTTTACACGTTTTTTGAAAGTTTCTATTGGCAAGTCACGTATTAATTTTGGGAATTACAGAAATTATTATACAGTTGAACCCATTGCATTGAAGAAAATATTTCCTTCATAAATTTCGAAATATACGTAGTTAGCGTCCAACAGTAAAAGGTTGAGTCTGTTGTTATTGTTATTTTTAAACGATTTTATTTAGCTTGTCCTGTTTGTTACGAAAATTGTTTCCTACCAAGATGAAACTTTGCATATCGCTGTGGTTCCGAATTTCCGATGGCAATACATGTTTATGATAAACGTGACCCGATATTATTTTTAGAGTTGTCTCCAGACGAGGAAACTCCTTGACGGTTTTGTACCGACAATGGCACTAAAAAACCATGTTTATACAACTAGCCGACATTACGAGCTAACGATCCACCCTATGGCAAAAAGCAACCACCGTCGACCTTGGACATCAGAAACACTAAAAGTAACCCATCAGTATTACCAATTGGTTGCCGGCCAAGAAATGATATGATTAGGAAGGTAGGTACGTGAATATCAGAAGGTTGTGTTTTTGATACAAATCTTCCAGCGAGTCCTCGAAAAGATTTAAATCACCAGAGGGGGGTCGATTCAATTTGCCATTCTTCACTTGACCATTATGATCAGTGTTGCCAACTCGGTATCAGGTTTTGGGGCTAAACACAGTTAAAAAAAGGGCTAGATTCGTCCAATTGAAAATAGGGGCTATTGCTTAATTATCAGAAGTGACGGCGAAAAAAAAAAAAGGTCGTCAGACGCTCTACAAGTATGATAATGGTAATTTTTTTCGACATCTTTCACTACATTTTATCGTTTTTTCGATCGATTGCATCAAAAACTTCGTGGAAAACCTGAATTTATCCCTTTCTTTTCATGATAGCGGAAAGTGAGTTTGGGGCTAGAAATTGGGCTAGGTGCTAAAAAATTATTTGAGGGGCTGAAAACCCGAAAAAAGGGCTAGATCTAGCCCCGAAAGGGCTAAATTGGCAACACTGATTATGATGTAACTACCTATAATGGTCTATAATCATTGTAAAAGAATGTCCGAACCACAAATTTATAAAACAAAATGTCTTTAGTCTGAGATCTACCCAACAACGATTTTATACTCGTACTAATCTTTGTTAATGATACGAGATACTTATTATGGTTTTTATTATAGTCACACCACAGCAGTGAAGATTAGAAGTAAGTATACCGACATAATAAGTATATATTGTGGAAGAAGGGGTGTTCTATGGTATTGGTTATTATATAATATTCCTTTTACTTCGTACCATAATATATTTTCGGTTTTACCTAAACACCTAATGTTGCCACAGGTGATCCGTAGCTCCTGGAAATGTAATTTAAAAACCATGTAAAAACGGCTTAGTTTGCTGTCACCACCAACCAAGGCGGGGAGGTAATCTATTGAGGAGGAGGGGGGGGGGGGGGCGTGTACCTCGTTAACTATGCAAATATCGCGGCGCGGGCGAACGCGCTGCCGATCGACCAGCCCCGATGCCTCGCTCCGGGACAATGATTACCACGGCTCCCTGCCTTGTACGCCAGATATCTTTCGGATCCCGGTAGGTAACTAAAAACATGAAAACTCATTTTTCGCCTTAGATACCTACTTTTTAACCTACGACGCAAAAAGAGGGCTGTTATTAATTTGACGTGTCTGTGGTATTGTAGCTGCTAACCGAATGGACCGATTATGATGCAGCTTTTTTGTTTTATAGCTGACTTGATCGAGATGGTTCTTAGCTACAGTTTATGAATATCTGTTCAGGCGTTTCAGGGTCAGGCTGTAAAATATTAATGGTCCAGCATCATTTAAATTACTATTTAAATATGTACTATTTAAATAAAAGGCAGTGTATAACTACATACATTAGGTTAATTATTTATGTCATTCGGCAACTCGCTGTCGAAAAGGCCGGTCTTAATACAGTACTCTATACCACTGGTTGAACTCTGGTAAAGTTTGGTCTACTGGTAACTGCCGTCTCTCTATTCAAAAGTAAGCAAACAGAAGCCCAATGATCGGTGGATAAAATTTCAGTGACATTTCTATGTCTGGTTTTTACGTCTATAGGTACTCAAACATGACGCGGTTTGCATCGTCATTCATTATGCGGAAGTGACTGCGAAGGATTGGAATCGCTTGTCTGCGTCTGCGATTGGATGTCTTCAAAAAAAGACTGAATAGAGTGCGCTCACCATCCTTGACCACATCTCCACTTACCATCAGGTATCAGGTGGGATTGTGGCCAAGCATTAACTTATTTTAAGTAAAAAAAAGATCCATATATTATTGAGACTTACCTACTTTACTAAGAGTTTCAGCCACTCTGCGCTCACTGCTGCGAGTGCAATTGCAATAAGTTGTGTATAAGCAAGTACTATTATGTCTTCTGGAAAGAGTGTTAAATATTATATTATGCTCATTTAGTGTATAACTTAATTATACAAAATATTGTCGTCTATGAGGTTGACCTAATATCATGGAGCTAAAAATATCGCTTGAATAAAAAATTAAGATAATGGGTGTCGATTAGATCGTCTGGCAGTGTTAAGGCATTGGGTATTTGTGTTGACACGTGGCAAGCTGGCACATGGCGGGCTGGCGGGCTGGCGGGTACTCCTAGTGAACTTTCAATTGTATTGTGGGCATGAATTATTAATGTAACGTGGAGAGTCTATCGCGTTTCAGCGACTGCCGCACATTGCAAGCCGCTGACAGCGTTTCAGAACCAACTAAGGCCTACCTATGTATATTCTAGGCACGAATATATTATTGATATTCATAATGCTCCCTTGATATTCATAATTAGTGAATGTTTCCATTTTGGTTAGTGTATTGTAGATACCTGTGCCTCAGTGGCGCGATGGCGCAGGCTTGTATCTCCACGATATACTCGTATTATATAGGTACCTACCTATAGTTGAAACAATTACCACAAATTGTGACCTAGTTACTGATTAAAGTTATTTTAAAATTATGTGGATTTAGAACCGTGCGTGTATCTGAATACATCTGAGGTCGGAGTATAATAGGTACATAACTATCTATCGTGACTCGAATAGATGACGAGCTGTACTATCTACTATTCTTTTAAGAATTCATTTCAAACAATTCGAAGTTTCTGGATGACTCCAGCCAGGCCGATACATCCAGCATTAGCTTGGCGCTACTGATGTTCTAGGGTAACGGTGGCTACTTACGATCAAGAGGCTCCTTTATTCGCTATTTACAGAAAAAAGAATGAACACATAATAATATTATGTCACAATAATCTCCGTATTCAGAAACGGCATTAGGTACCTTATTTCTCACACTAACGCAACTTCTCAGTGAGTTCTTTATGGTTAGAATTCTGTTTCACAGTAATAATTTGAGTATTACTTGACTGATCGGATGCAGTAATTGATCCATTTGATACAGCAAACGCCAGTCTATTTGACAAAGAAGGCAATAAAACAATCGATTCTTTCTTTCTGTTTTGATATAAGTCAAACTAACTATGCGTTTGATAAAATGTCTCAAGAAAAGAAAGCTCCATGAAAGGCTAGTGGTGCAAGGCTGAGTCGAGGGCAAGCGCTCCACGGGACGGTCACCAACTCACCGGCGGCCTCGAAGCGACCACCATCACCACGGTCGACCAATGCACCAGAAACGCGACGAATCGAGAATTATGGAGGACTATAACAAACTCGCAAAACCCTCAAAAAACTTTTCCACGTTATCCGCAACCACGACGACTCTGATAAGAGTGCACGATTAACAAGACTTCACAAGAACAACCATCGTACTGATAGTAAGAGATGATACGTGAGTGGAAGTCCAGAATAGTAAGAACACTAACTTAGCCTTTACATTAACAAAGACTACAACAGTTATTTTTAACTCCATACGAAGCGGACGGAACATCGACACGGGTAAGTTAATGTTATATAATGGTCATCTGCACCGAACGAATGATTCCCATGAAAATATGGATACTCTTCATGTATCAGGCTGCCAACAGGGGGTTCAAGAAGTTGCCAAGGTTACTTTGTTACTTTTGAAGGTCTCAGCGATTAAAACTTGAAACCAGAACTAGGTAGGCTAGGTACCTAGATAAGTAAATGTTTGGCTTTGGTGTTGAGCAAAGACCCGTCGAACGTAAATAATCGAGGAAACTCGTATACATCCTGAGAACTTTGATGTATTGCAACTAGGCTTTATTTATAAGATTAATAATTTAATATCGTTATTATCACTTTCCCTATTTTCCTAGTAGATGCACCGTGCACGGGTCAATACATAAAAACCACAAAACGTTCCGTAACCAACTGCCGCATCCGATTACCGAAATCAAAATCAAAATCGACTGATATTGATACGACGGCGTTGTTGTTTTGTTCAAACGTACGCGAGACATACTTACAGATTTCACGCTGATTTCAGCTTTACGTATATTGAATAGAGGTGATATTTAGGCGTGAGAGCGCTGGCTCTGAGTGACTTGCAGAGGCGCGGTGGTCCACAACAATCGCCGACCCATAGCTACGATTTGTGCACAGTGTACAAAAGCAACAGAGATTCTTCAGGTGTAAAGGCAACTAATTCCAAGGTACATATTTCGAAAAACGCGTTTTCAAGCAATTTACAAGTTCTTTTTGCCTGCAAGATAGATTATTATTTAATTTATCTGTTCATGTGTATATGAGCAAAGGAGTGCTTTAGTATGTGTAGCCAACTCGAAGGCGGCTTCATACATTTCGGTCTTTTTGCACGTATCACGATTTACTAAATATTGTTTTAGAAGACAGTTTTTGTTGTATGTTTTTTTTGGTTGAAATATTAGAAGAGTTATATGGTTTATCTGAAACACTCAAACTAGGTGGCAAATATTTTATGTGATTCTATAGATATAATATGTAGGTACCAATATATTCCATGGAATTGCGATTTCATAGAAGTTATATTTTCTTTAAATTTTGAAGCCAATTTTATGATGACGAACTTAATATTTTAGTTCTGATTTCTTAAATATATAAAAAAACCATAAATATAAAAATCTAATTCCAAGGTACACTTTGGCGTTGCATTTATTAATTATAACAGGTCAAAGATTGTCTGTTCTGTAGTTACTTTACTAAATCGTTGTATGGAAAATCTAATTAAAGAAAATTATTGTAAGTTATTAATGTGTTCTGATAGAATTTTTATTTTTGTTACGTTATTTATACATAAAACTCAACGGGACATTTTCGTATCATATCCTGCCTAACTCTTTTGCTGACTGAACCTAATACTAATATTACATCGGAGGCTTTGTTATAGCTATATAATAATAATAATAATAATAAGCCTTTATTTATTTAAAAATAAATTTAAAAAAATAAATTTAATTAATTTAAATTTATTTCATGTTAATTAATAATTCAATTCAATGTCATTTTATGTTTAATTTTTATCGAATTTAATTTGTATAGCTATATAATTAGTGTCATTATAAGAATCTCGTATTGTAATAATAACGTTACTATGTTGTTCATTGATTTTATTTAATTAAACTCTGTGGTGTTGTGGTGTTCCTTGTTCCCTCTATGGCTGGTCTGGTCTGTACGCGAGCGTGGCGGGCCGCTGGCCGCTGGCCGCTGGCCGCTGTGCTGGCGAGGCTGGCGACATGAAAGGCTGATATCACCGCGGAATGATATATGGCGAGGCTATGACGCGCGCTTTGATGCCATGTCAATATCTGTTAGTGAGTCCGGTCACCGGTGGACGCGGGACGAGACGGACAGATGGACGGACGCACCCATCATTGAATTAATGTTGTAGATATGTTAGTAACATGTTCCTTTATGATTGTGTCTTTAAACGTTTTGTTCACTCTTCATTATTTTGTTTGGTAAACATTCCAACGAATTGTCTTGTCACCAGTGCCAGATTTACATTTTTTATCAGTATAGGCCAAATTATTTCCGTCGCCCCATGTACCTTCTATACTAATAATTTTCCATTCATAGTAAGGAAGCCACTGAATTATTCACAAATTGCGTAAAATAACAAGAATTACAAGTTTTCACGGCACTTTTAAATAGCAAAATCATCTATAATATCCATTATAATATCATCTTCTGAAATCTGCTGCCCCTAGGACGCTGCCGCCCCTAGGCCGCGGCCTATACGGCCTATTGACAAATCCGGGACTGCTTGTCACCGCAGCTTGGTTTAAACGGAACTTTACGATTGTACAGTACAATTTACGTGGCCATTCCTCATACCATATTGTCAACCTGTCGAAGGCGGTGAAGTGCAGTTTGACGCACTTGAACAAGACGTGAGAGGAGAGTGGAGACCCCCGTCCGTCGTCATCCAGCTTTCAGCAGTGCGATTGTTGCAGGTTAAGATGACAAGAAATTTCAACTAAGAGCCTACCTTATTTTTATCGCTGAAAAATCCTCATGGATACCCGACAGGCGCGGGGGGGGGGGGGAACTGTCGGGTTATGCCGGACTCTTACCGGCTAAAAAACCAGCGGTGTTCCTCCTCACCGTCTTCCGGTGGAGCTGCGGGAGACTAAGTGCCTACCTACTTAATGCAAAAACAAATTTTAATGTTATGTGTTGAATATTATTATAAATTGTCTTATTTGTAATTTTTATAAATTTTTCTTAATTAAAATACTTAACATCATGCTATAAATAACATCAGTAACAGTAAGTATGATTGACTGTGCCGGCCGGCGACTCACTGCCCTGGCATGTTCGCAAATAGCTTGCGAACCCAAAGTTTCAAAATCTTTATCGCACTGGGTACAGTAAAGCTCTGTTTCTTTCGATTTTATCCGACGCAATATAATATGTAATTTAACTAAAAGCAGTGCTTTTACATCATGCTTGAATTTTTTAATAAGTAGATCATGAATTGCCTAGCTTTGGTATTTTAATGTAAAAGCGTAAACGTTTTCTACGTAAAGAAAGAAACATGCCAAAAAGAATAACACCGGGCAAGTGCGTGTCAGGACACGCGCAATGTAGACTTCTGAAGTAGTGAGTTTCTCGACTATTACTCATTGACTACCTATGTTAACATAGCAGTGATAGTTTTCCTTGTAAATTCATCATATACCTAACCTATTTTTGAGAATTTTTTCACTTGTCCAACTCCTTTACTTGACTTGACTCTAACCAAAAACTCTTGATTTTAGAACCAAATACGAGTATTTCGCAAACGGACCCTTTAGGGGTCCAAAAATATTATGAGTCTTCTAAGCCCATTTTTGGAATTAGTTCCAAAATTTTTTATGCGTCGCGTACACTATCGTGTGTGGTATCGTTGAAAAGGTCTTCCAAAAATATTATGAGACTTCTAAGCCCATTTTTGGAACGACTTTTCGAATTAGTTCCAGAAATGGGCTTTTAGTTTCAATAAATATGTTGAGTGAGATACCTATGTTTTGAGTTTTAGTAAATATGTAAGTATATCCGTGCCAAATTACAGCTTTCTATCACTAAGGGTCTCTGCGCTTTGCTTCGTCGGACGGACATGACGAAACTATAAAGGATGAACTATGCTACACCGTGCCGAGTACGAGGAACTTCACTTACATTTTACTCGGCTCAGACGCGGACGTCGCGTCGCTCGGAGTCTAAACACTGGATGTCCACGTCATAAAAAATGTTAATAAAGTTTTGAATCCGTGCCTCGTCTGTGCCTCGTCCGCGGCACGCCTCGTGCCCTGCACGGTGCAGCATAATTCATCCCTGAGAGTTCCGATTTTACTTCGGAACTCTAAAAACTGAGAAGAAAAGGTTTGCAAAGAAAGAGTAAATTAAAAATGAAAGATTATAAACGTGAAAATTCGTGAAAAAAATTATAAAAATCCTAAATACACAAATAATCAGATCGGTGCTCTGTCATTCATAAATTACTGGGAGCGAAAGGAGGCCCTTCGTCTTATGCATGGAGATCATCTAACTATGTTGTCAAAATGTTGAACCTGTTTGAACGAATAAATAAAAATATACGTTTTTGAGTGCAATTAGACAGTCGTAGAGATTAGTAGTCAATTATCAGTTGCTTCGAGGGTGTATTGAGGGCTGAGAGGCACGTGACGGCGGCGCGGATGGCACGCGACCGCCACGCCCGCGCCGCCACGACCGTCAATATGGTCGGCGATCGCTTCCTTCCTCACACTCACACGGCTCACACCCACGGCGAGCGATTAATTGTATAATGAGGTCACATGATTTCACTTATCCTTGCTCAGTGTTGATCGACACTACAATCAGTCGTCAAAAAACTATTGTGTTTTATGTTCTTACAGTACCTACAAAAGTTTCTTTCGCTAATTCTTCTCCCTGACAAAGCAACTTTCCGAAATGGTTGTAGAATGAGAAAATGATAGTGTGACTAAAGTCATACTTATATTATATGTCATACCTACTTTTATTCACGCAGTTTCAATGTTAATGAATATGTAGATGAGGTAAGCACGGAGAAGTTTTCTATTTATTCAGCTTCTCACTATAAAGTTTGCAAGGGTGTGTCTGCGGCGTTTGCGGGGATGAAAGGACTGTTGTAAGGTGATACAGCCGGCAACACCCGCATGCCGTATGTGGGTACTTGTCGAAATTCATCCTTTCATTCCTTATACATATCTACTGTTTTATTTCATGAAAAAATCCTCATCTTTCCTAGTGACCTTTCACCTAATTTTTTTCAATTTCACATTCACATAGCTAATTAATTAATAGTGGGATTTCCGGACATAGAGTCAAAATATGATAACATAATAGGTATGCCCTAAATTACATTACAGTTAAGTATTTGAAATGCTTTACACTGAAATTTTAGTCTGTGTCATGTCGAAAGTACTTTTAACACATCCCCAGCCTGTTTTGAACTAAGTATACTCCGCCGTCATTAGGTGCTTGTATTAAGCCCTTAAATTGGGATTATGTGCAATTAGAATCTGTCACAACGCTCCCATCCCATACCCCCTCGTCGCAATCTGAGCAACTCGTGCTAGCAGTGTTCTCGACTGACGACTGACAACTCGCGGCTTGAACGCTCTATCGTTCCTAATTATATGTTGCACGCGTCAATTCACCGCCCGAACCGACCTGCGCGCTGCGTCCTCGACGTGAATCGTCTTGATCATTGATGAGTCTCATCCGTTAATTGCAGAAATTATCGTACGCATTATCGTACCTAAGTATTGTGTTTTTCACGGGTACGATTATATTTTGGGGTAGACATTTAAATTGATAGATAAATATTTTGATAGATAAATAGATAAATATTTGTCGGCTCGCGGGTGTTTGAGATGTCAGCAGTATGCAAGGAACGTTTATGCCATACTCGAATGTCTAGTTTCCACCAGGTCCACTTCACGTCCACATCATTCTTAAAGAGTGACAATATTGTGGTGAGACCACTTAACAAAAATAACGCTTAGGACTATCTAAATAACTTAAATCAATAATCACTTTGATTTATTTTGTTCAAATCAAAACGCGTGGGGCAGGTACCTAATGTCAGAGATATCACAAATTATTCGGGAAAACCGCAAATTCACAGCCCCAGCTTTCCCATTTCTAACGCCATTTTCCTGATACTTTTTCATTTATGTTCACATTTTCCTAAAATTAATCAGTCAAATATAAAAATGGCAAACTTCTCCATTGCTACTAAAAATAATTCCTTCATTGACATGGGTAGATATTAATCACGGCGAATATCAAAATATCGGAGCGCACGTACGAGTGGTGATTACGCAGTTCTAATTCGATAAATAGGGCCTCCCCTCGCCCTTGTTCCCGGGAGTCGCTAACTGAGAGCCGGGAGCCGGGAACCGGGAGCCGGGAGCCCGGAGTCGGGGCGCCGAGCGCTCGCTCAATTTATTACTTGATTGCACCGCTTGTGCGTTCGCGTTGCGCCATACCGATATGCCGTCATGCTGCCATGCCATCATGACATGCCATGACCACGACAGCGGAAGACTGCGGTGACTGCATCATGACCATTCCGAAAAGGCACTCTCAGTAGTTATGAAGTTTTTGATATTATACATTTCCACACATTTAATAAAAAATCGAATAATCTTGAAACTATTAAAGCAACTACAATTATTACATTGATGAATGAAAGCAATCAATACGCGAAGAGGTATAAAGCGATTGCAATCCTTCACCAACCGAGTAACGTTTTACGGAAAATATTACAATAAAAAGATGCTATAATTATGAAAGTTTTACTTTCCTGTAGTACGATCATAGTACGACCTATAAGAGATATATTATTATTGAGCGGATAATGTCAGTCGTCTGGGGAATAAAATTGAAAATATTTATTTTATAATTCAAAGAGCAGACATCGGAATATGCTAAAAGTGCGTGGGTAAACGAACACAGAATAATCTTTGCATCCTGTAGTGCTAAAGTTACTGTATTGTAGGATTAGTTTATTGCATGATATAGTGTTAGATGGGTCTCGGGCTGTGTCGTGATGTGACTGTGAGCGCCGAGGGAACAACGGTGTCGGAAATTTTGTGACAATAGTTATATTATATCATTTTCTTTCAATTAATATTCGTAAACGGTAGTCGCAAATGCTTTTGTGTCAATAACTATAATTCTATCAGTAATAATAATAATTCTTTATTTCTGACCAAAGTTAGTCCATAGGTATACTGGGTTAGTACTCAATCATTATATTCTTAAAACTATGTTAGTTACATACCTAAGAAAAAACAGCACATGGGTTAATATCAAAACAAACATAGCCTACGTTAGTATTAAAAATTTGAACAAAACAAAACAAAAGAATCACAAAATTATATAGGTATTGAATATATAAACACCTATTGGCGAGTGTGTGTGCACAATTCTAGCAGGCCCAGAGAGGGCTGTCTAGTTTGTACGCCCATGTGCTGAGGAGGGTTTTACTGTGGTGTTAGTGCTCTTCGCCGCTCGTCTTATCATCGACCACACGCTAATTATTAGATGTTCTGTGCCACACGCTTGCGGATGATCGCATAAAAATCGTCCATCCGAGCCTCCGCAAACATGGCGGATGCACTACAGTACCGCGGCTTGCCCAGCATCGCCCTCAGCACATTGTTGTACTACACGCGAAGGGCTCTGAGGGTCCGCTGTTTATATTCCGCCCACAGAATGCACGTGTAAATTAACGTCTGAGAATGTGCTCTAAACAGTGACAACTTTTACTTGTATATCTTACATCCAAATCTCAATCTTTTCCTGTAAATCTGCGGGCCAACATGTTGCTTCGGACCGCCAACGCCCGCCGTTCTCTCTCTACGTATCCGTCATCCTCAAGGCAATCGTCAACTATGTGTCCGAGGTACCTGAACTCAGCCACCTATTTCAGGGGGATCCACACAGCGTAAAAATGAATTCAAAGCTATGTTTTTTCCCCTGAAAACAAGGATCTCGTTCTTTTTCGCGTTATAGCTGAGTCCATTCACCCCAGCATACTCCTCACATATTTTCATGAGTTTTCGGAGGCCACTGACTGAGGGACTCAGCAGGACCGTGTCATCAGCATAACTGATGTTGTTTATAAAGAGTCCATCAATCGAGCATCCGACACCCGCTCTACTGAACCTCTCTATCAGCTGGTTGATGTAGAGGTTGAAAAGCCTCGGTGACGTCAGCCCTCCCTACCTTACTCCACAATTCAGTTTGTAGGGGTCGCTCATTGCATCACCCCACCTCACTAATTTTAATAGTTTGTATTGAAATATTGATAACGTTGGTCTCGGTTCTAAGCTGGTGCCATAGAACTTTTAAATATTTTTATTATTTTATTTTATTGCCTATGAAGGTACCTAAGTGAAAAGTAACCAAGCCAAATGTAGAGCTTGAATTACATGTTCTTGTGACAAAAATTTTAGGCTTTTCTACACAGAACTTGGCACCCATTTAGATTTCAATTCTTCTTTTTTTTGAACATGGCTCTCATTTCACATTTATGTTTTGATGAGATAGTATAGTACGTACCTATGAGCAATGAGCATAGTGAAACATACTGAATCGGATCGACGGCTTTCTATCCCCCATCTATACATTTTAACGCTTCTTGCGTCTGTGACGGAACAGCATAGGGGGAAAAGTGTCATTCAAGACAAAGGATATTTTTTAGTCTGACACGCCCCTACCACGATTATAGTATGGTGCGCTATAGTGGATAGACTCTTTAAAGGGTTTTATGAAGTTTAGTCCGTCTGTATGTATGTATAGCAGAAGGAGGTATTCTGTGGTGTTGGTTATGAAATGATATTCCTTTTACTTTGCACTATGATATATTTCCAGTTCTCTTAACGTCACATCAATATTCCAAAGTACTTCAACACTACGCCACCAATTACAGAGTACTTAATCATTACGTTCCACCAATATTAATCTGTCCTACATTATTGACAATTCCCTAATCTAAATATGACATGACATTTCTTATATGCCAGCCTCTGCATCAGACATGCGCTGTAGAATAAAGAGGTCCCTCCCTGGACCTTCACTAGAAATTCATGGCCTCACCGATATATACATACTTAGATGGTGTTATATCCGTGGCAGGTCGTGGGCAGTGGCGGTGGGCCGTGGGACTAACCATGGGACAGTGGGACGCGCAGGTCAGCGCACGCGCACGCGCTCTCCGCCGCCGCGACACGCTTCGTTACCAATAAGTATGATTTAGCTCGATAGCGAACTGACACGCATGACGCGATTTATCAACCACCGGACCTAATTCACACCCGACGACTCCTGTATAATAGCTGGTCAACATTACCAATAATAGTTTGATGGTAAAACCTCTATACTGTTCGCCCAGGGTGCCGCGTCCGGTAGAATGGGAGTTTTTTGCCGGTTTAATTACCTACAGTTACACGACCATCTATCCTCAGGGGGTATCAACGCATCGGTGACTTCGACTGAGATAAATAGGTACTATCGATTGTGATTCTAATATTTACTAACAGGACTAAGTTACACCAGCAATCCTAAGTTTCACAGTACTCTTACTAACGGATAATAAAATTAGTAAAATAACTGATATTTTAATCTATACAAATAAATAAAATTGAAGTGTCTGTCTGTGAATAAATGATTTTTTCAAGTTGTTATTTTTTGACTCTCTATCTGTTTGGTTGTTTATTTGTTTGTGTGTTCGTGCATAAGTGTATCAGTGCAGTGATACCTATATGAATAAAATATTTTGACTTTGACTTTGATGGACTGCTGCACTGCGAGCTCGATTGCTATCAAATAAAAATAAACAACAAAAGTGTTGGAGCAGTCGGTCATCCTGAGCAGTGTAGTGGAGCTGTCATTAAAATCGTCTACATGTCCCAAGCCTTAATCGTATAATAACAATGGACATGCATTTTGTTAAAACTGTGAGACCTTACAAAGCCTTGTTTTATCCTTGTTATTAATCCAGTAGTAGGCACCCCTTTGTCAGCTACTGCACGAGTTTATGTGACATCATGATGTCGGAGTCGGACGGTCGCGGTACTCGGGCGACGACGACGACGACGACGACGATGCAACGCAGTCGTGATCGCATCGGACAGAGTTCTCTACACTACACTATGTCTATTGTGCACTGTATTTTAATCTTAATAAAACATACAACTTCCTGCATTAATTTTTTTTTTGGACGGCTCAATAAATACATGTTACAGGTCGGAATTTAATACCCATCAACGTCAAGTTAATGTTTTTCCTTATAATTAAAATGCGTCACGATCTCCTGGATCTCCTGAATAAATGGAAGCCTTATGAAACTGTTTTATATTTTGAGTATTTGAACAAACTATTTGGCAAGTCGGGTAGGGGTTTTAACGGCGGGGATGGGATCCTCCAGTCTTCAGGTGACAGACCGGTAAGTCATTGATTTATAATGCTCGTACACAAAAGTGTGTTTCAATTATCTTACATTGTGACGTGCGCGGTGCGGACGAGCTCGAGCGCCGCCGCGCCGCCTCGCCGCGCCGAAACGGGCGGGCATCGCCTAAAAGGATTTAATAATGCGGGAAGCAGTAAATCAAAATTTGATTATAAGAATATGGAAAGAGGTGCGTTTGGTCTGCGATCATAACTCAGGCAGCCGGGCGTGGACGGGGCCAGTGAAAAAAGTGCCTTTCATTAGGACACAATTTATTCGTTGCACAACCACAACTACTAAATATCTAAGTATTACATTACAATGAAGAGGTTTAGTGGCGTTGCTGCCGCGCGAATTGACCTCGACTGTACCGCTAACAAATCAAACAACTGGAACGTTAGTATAGCAAGACATCTCTAAAATAAAACTTTAGGATAAAAATATAGATTTTCCCAGAAATAGGTATTGGCCCAGAATAGACAGTGGGTATAATTCGTCACGGAACCACAAATTCGTTATTTTACTATGATGTGCATTAAGTATATCGTTCTATGCATATCTTATTCTTTTATCAGATACCTAGGTACTTACAGCTGATGTAAGAGACGGGTAGAAGAAAAAAGAGGACACGTTACTGATAACGTGCCCTCTTTTTCGTGAGATTTATGACTGTGGTCTATGAGGTAGGAAGAAGACATGTATCATTATGTATAAGGTTATAAGTCGTGTACATTTGCTCTACTCTTTTATTCTAGATATTTTTTCCTTTTGAATGGTATAGGTACAACATACGACTTTGGCACTTTATTTGATCCAGATTTTATTCCTGACAGGTCCATGTGTCCGTGATTTTAGCCCAGACCATAAATTATATCTAAAGTAGATAAAACAAGAAGTATCTCTATCATTTTCACAAAAATATAATATTCAAAAGTTCGAACGTTTGCCATCTTGCTGGCCGTACCACCAAACAAATAGCAATAAATATGGTGCTCCATATATCTGTCGGCGCGCCGAGCGATGTTATTTACGACGAAGGCAAATAAATCACGCAGTGTGCAAACACATGAGCCTACCAAACACCGCATACCTTTCAGATTTGTGCTCAACGGATCTTCCCTTCCAATAATCTCATTGTAGTGTGCCAATCTTAACCTGTGGTTCTTGTAAGTTGTTAATCGTTGTTAGAGCTATATGAGATTCAATTCAGTTCAATTTATTTGCTGAATAAGTGTTAGTTACATGTGCATGTATTTTTGGTATGTTTGCCATAATATATGTAGCAGAAGGAGGTGTTCTATGGTATTGGTTATGAAATGATATTCCTTTTACTTTGCACCATGATATATTTCCAGTTCTCCTAATTCACATCAATATTCCAAAGTACTTCAATACTACGTGATCAATAATAATCTGTTCTACATTCTTGACAATTCCCTAATCTAAATATGACATGACATTTCTTATATGCCAGCCTCTGCATCAGGCAAGCGCTATAGAATAAAGAGGTCCGTCCCTGGACCTTCACTGGAGATTCATGGCCTCACCGATACGGCTATCCTGACGTGCGCTCGTCCTCGTGCGCGGATTAATTTATCTTGGTACGTCATCACTGGATCAAAGCATGTGGTCTGCTCTAACTGCTGTGTCCGAAACACGTTGTTTTTGTGTTCACTCACGCGGCCATCGCTGACGACCCGCACGGCCTCGTGCGATCATAAGAATTCTGTAAAAATAGTCTCAACAGTATCTTGCTCGGTTATTCTGACTACATTAACCTCACTCATATTCATTTTTATCATTCATCATTATTAATTTATAGTCAAGAATAATTCGCTCATTAAGTCTGATATCTTTTAAATGTGGACACTTAAAACATAGTGGAGAGAACTATGGTCTGGCCATTTGGTTACCAATCTGGTTCATAAAACTCTACGAAACGTCGCAATTATGTCATTGTCGTCTGGTCCGGTTCAAACCCTGCAGACTCCTGGCCCAGTCTCTCCAAGACTCTTCAGGTACATCGCCCCTTCAGTACTATGCTGGCCCGGACTCTATTCACACTTCTTTCCTTTTTTTTCATTTTTTTTGACACCTTTTTTTACATCCTTTTTTTACTAAATTTTTTTTTGTAATTCCATTTTGTTACTAGGTACTCTTTTTTTTACCTTTCATTTTCACTTTTCTCTTTTTTTTTAGGTACTATTTTTTTACCTTTCATTTTCACTTTTCTCTTTTTTTCACTTTTTTTTAGGTACTATTTTTTTTACCTCTGTTTTTACTTTCCTCTTTATTTTTTCTCACTTTTTTTTTACAATAGCCATTGTTGCGACACATTATATCGATATCATCATATCATCATCATTAAACCTTCTTTTACTATACTACCAGACCGACCATAGTTTCTCTACGTGACTTACACCTGCAGCAGACATGTCTCCAAGCAAACCATCGGTTTCAGTGTTAGCTCCTGGGTCTCTTGGTTTCACGTGGTAGATCATTATTTCATGTCTTATCGATTTTCCGCAACTGAAAAATAAAAAGAGTTAATTTGACTCGTATGATATCAGGTTACTCGTATGATAACACATTTGATGCTAGACTAAGGCTACTTATCTGCGATCCATACTCCTTAGGTCATCATGACACATTGGATGGCTTGGTTTATATGAACTCTAGCTCCACTGAGTCGCATCACTACGTTTTGCATTGTCCACGTCGATTATATTAAGGTCAACTCGTCGAAGACCGGCATACTTCATTAAAAATTTGATTCATTAGGCAAATTTTGCCATTTCTATAACATTTTAGGCAAATTTTATTGAATTAGGTAATCAAATATTTAGTTGACTATTGAAAAAAACTCTAAAAATTACTTTAAGGTTATCGATTAATGAAATAAAAATTAATTTTGACAAAATGGTGAAATAGACGGACTTTACTACCAAGTCGGGTAAGACTGTCTTGTGGAAAAAAAACCTACAAATAGTCGGTTTACGTGAATATAGACATTGTATACGCGTATGTATTTCAACGCCATTTAAATGTGTGCTATCGTTTTTCATATTAAACGCTCTTATCGTCATAAATCGCAAAAAAATACGTATGTCGGGTAAGTCCGGTATAGATCGAAACTCAGGGGTAAAAAACAATAAATCAAATTAAAAAATCGTTTTTTTTTTGTATATCAGTTTTATTAAAAGGAATCGCCATCTTTAGGTCTACCATTTAAGAGATCAAAAACCAACTTACTTAATCGAAGTAGATACTAAAATACACCTTCTACTATATTCATATTATAATTGGTTTTTTTTCAGCGCTAGTGCTAATAAATTCGTCGAAAGTATAAAATAGAATATTATAATAGCATAAATGT
>OZ010680.1:25437822-25594112 GCA_963932265.1 Thymelicus lineola
AGGACACTGAGGACCGACGAAAGGTGAAAGAGCTGGAAGAAGAAATAGACAAGTTAAACTGGAGTATCGTGGGTTTATCTGATGTCCGAAGAGAGGGGGAGGACACAATAATACTCAAATCCGGAAACTTGTTCTATCACTGGGAGGGCGAATATCTGTCCCAAGGTGGTGTCGGGTTTCTCGTTCACAAGTCCCTCGTCAACAACATTGTGCAAGTTGGGAGCGTGTCGTCCATAGTAGCGTACCTTACACTCAGAATATCCAAACGGTATTCGTTGAAGGTTGTACAGGTATATGCGCCGACTTCAACACATCCTGACAATAAGGTTGAGGTTATGTATGAGGACATAAGCAGAGCCATATACTCGTATACCTCTAAAGCTCATTTCAATGTTGTGATGGGGGACTTCAAACGCGAGACTGGGCATGCAAAGCGGCGCCGAGATGAAAGTGGGTCCCTACGGTCCTACACATTGGACGACGGAACCACCGAGGACACTTGCTGGCTAACTTTTTGGAGAAGGAAGGTCTCTTCATGATGAACTCCTTCTTCAGAAAGAAGCCGCAACGCAAGTGGACTTGGATTAGTCCTGATAGTTCCTGGAAAAGCGAGATAGACTTCATTCTGGCAGACAAACGGCACATATTTAATGATGTCTCTGTGATCAGCAGGTTTAAGACCGGAAGCGATCACCAACTTGTAAGAGGCACATTAAATATCGACCTGAAGCTGGAACGCCTGATGAAGTCTACGCTTCGCCCAACACCTATCCAAATCCAGGGATCCGAAAACTTTCAACTAGAGCTGCAAAACCGTTTTGCGTACCGAGAATCGTGCACGTCAGTGGACGAATATAACACCAGGATGGTAACAACTGTCCACGATGTAGGGTCGAAGTATTTCAAGACCCACCCTAGTGGTAGATCTCAGGTTCTCTCAGAACAAACTCTCGGTCTTATGAGGGATCGACGAGAACTATGTGTGCAGTCTCCAACCTCTATGAAGGAATACCGACGGCTCATTGAACAGATCTCCAAGTGCAGGCGACGCGATTTGCGAAAACACAACGCAAATCGTGTAAAAAGCACTATTGAGCGAAACCAGGGCTCAAAAGTATTCGCCAGGGATCTGTCTATTGGGCAAAGTCAGCTTACGAGGTCGAAGACCGAGTCCGGCACCATGGTGTCGTCGAAACCCGAAGTTCCGAGGGAGACTGAGAGATACTACGGACGGTTGTATGCCTCCTCTCAAGCTTCACCTCCTCGCGAGGAGAGCGACAAGCGAGCTAAACTGACCCGACACTACACCGAAGATATCCTGGTCGTCAGTCTGTATGAGATTAGAAAGGCTCTCAAACAGCTTAAAAACAACAAGGTACCGGGAGATGACGGAATCACAACCGAGCTTCTGAGAGCTGGAGGGAAACCCTTTCTAGTGGCGCTCCAAAAACTGTTCGATTCCGTCATCAACCGGAACTACCCCGGACGCGTGGAGCAGAAGTGTGGTGACGCTGTTCTTCAAGAAGGGCGATAATGCCCTTTTGAAGAACTACAGGCCCATTGCACTTCTGAGCCACGTTTATAAGCTGTTTTCGAGGGTCCTCACAAATCGTATTGCACGCAGGCTTGACGACTTCCAGCCTCCCGAACAAGCAGGATTCCGAAAAGGCTACAGCACCAAAGACCATATACACACACTGCGGCAGATTATACAAAAGACCGAGGAGTATAATTTGCCGTTATGTGTTGCCTATGTGGACTATGAGAAAGCCTTTCATTCTATTGAGACCTGGGCGGTACTAAATTCTCTCCAACGGTGCCGGATCGACTACCGGTATATCGAGGTGTTGAAATGTTTGTACTCATCAGCCACCATGTCCGTCAGAGTACACGACACAGCAACGAGCCCCATCCAATTGCAGAGAGGTGTCAGGCAAGGGGATGTCATATCCCCAAAACTGTTCACCGCTGCGTTGGAAGACGTGTTCAAACTGATGGAGTGGAAACGACGTGGCATTAACATCAACGGCGAATACATCACACACCTGCGATATGCCGACGATAAAGTCATCCTGGCGGGTTCCCTGGAAGAACTTGGTACAATGCTTGGGGACTTGAACAGCGCCTCACAATGGGTGGGTCTTAGGATGAACATGGACAAGACGAAAATCATGTCGAATGTCCATGTCACACCCGTACCGGTTGTTGTTGATGCCGCTGCTCTCAAAGTTGTGGACAGTACAATACCTAGGACAAGTGATCCAGATGGGTAAGTCCAACTTCGAGAAAGAAGTCACTCGTAGAATCCAACTCGGATGGGCTGCGTTTGGGAAACTGCGTCATATCTTGTCGTCCAAAACACTACCTCAGTGCCTGAAGTCGAAGGTATTCGAGCATTGTGTGTTGCCAGTGATGACATACGGATCCGAGACATGGTGCTTTACTATTGGCCTAATCCACAAGCTCAAAGTAGCGCAGCGGGCTATGGAGAGGACTACGGTATTTATCTACGTGATCGCATCAGAAATGAGGAGATCCGTAGACGAACAAGGGTAACCGACATAGCTCAAAGAATTAGCCAGCTGAAGTGGCAATGGGCTGGTCACATAGTGCGAAGGACCGATTACAATAAGAGATTTTTATAAATAAGACCGTATGGGTCGGTAATAGAATTAAGTATGAAGATTACTTTATTCTATTAGCGACAGCAAAAATAAACAATAACTGGCTAAAATTTCTGCTTTAATGCAAACGTGTTTTGATGGATGTCATTGCTATGATTATTTTTCGGTATCAAAAAGTTTCTTAGTTTTGATATGAGATATTATTTAAAATACATTGCCATACATTACTAAAAATTATTGCTTACGTCGAATCTTGTTTAAAAGAAAATCCATGAGACAAAATGTATGGCGTTAATTGATCAAATTATGTAATATACTCTTAAGAATCAAACAAGTTAAAAGAAACATCGAAAATAACGTATTAAAAGAAATAAAATCTAAAATACTAACTGTTGTAAAACATCTAACAACGCCATGAGGCGGTATTAGAAGCAACTTATGAATATTATGTTTCTATTACCGCCTTAAGGTAAAATTCGAATTAAACCACAAAAAATAGTCAGAACGGTAATATTGGATGTGAATCTAGAAAACCAATATATTATTTATTATATTTGCACATTTGCCTGCAGGTATACACATTTTATTTAAGTTAATTTATCTTAAGTAATAATTATGTTTACTTACGTAGCCGGGAGCGCAACAATATGAGACGGGCGTCCGTTGCGGGCGCGTCTCAGTTATTATCGAATTATTCTGTTTGCTGATTATTTACGCACACAAACTTTATTATTTTTGTTTCTCAATATACATACCTAAAATATTTTTAGGCTACAACTTTCATGAAATGTATAGTATGCCTTAAAATAGTGATTAAAAAAATTAAACCACAAAAAATAGTCAGAACGGTAATATTAGATGTGAATCTAGAAAACCAATATATTATTTATTATATTTGCACATTTGCCTGCAGGTATACACATTTTATTTAAGTTAATTTATCTTAAGTAATAATTATGTTTACTTACGTAGCCGGGAGCGCAACAATATGAGACGGGCGTCCGTTGCGGGCGCGTCTCAGTTATTATCGAATTACATATTCTGTTTGCTGATTATTTACGCACACAAACTTTATTATTTTTGTTTCTCAATATACATACCTAAAATATTTTTAGGCTACAACTTTCATGAAATGTATAGTATGCCTTAAAATAGTGATTAAAAAAACTGTCGGTATTGGATACAGATTTTGGGGTGGCGTTATTGGGCGCGTTTACGTTACTATGTATTACATTGTATTGTATTTGATGGATGAAACACAATGGAACACACCGGAGTCACATTCACCCAGGCGCGTAGGCGCCAGGTATTATGATTAGCTATTTTTCCGTATTAGTAGGGCGTAGGTACTACAACTGATCCCAATGTATCCCGGCTAACCATGGTGTCGTAAGAGGCGACATAAACCGGATAGGTGATAGAACTCCGCGTGAGGATTATGTTACCAATATTATTATTATTAAACAACCAAACTAAAGTGCAAACTAAAATTGAAGGCAGAGACTCCAACCATATCTGTACTTATAAATAATGGAAAATAAAGAAATTTGTATTTGTATTAATGGTATTATTATATCTATCCGTATAACCCAGTGATGTTTAAGCTGTCCGGTAGCTTCCCTCTTGTTTGGTGCAGCCGCCAAGAGACTCGCTGTATTCCGGCTGCGTGGAGGGCTTTAGATATAGGTAACTCTTCCTTTCTTTGTTTTCTCTCTTTTCTTGTCCGGCAATTAATTGGTGGCGCCTGACGTGACCACTGACCATCATATGGCCATCTGTTCGTTTGTTCTCTATTTACATAAAAATTGACTTTTTAGACTTGGTAAACTGTTATTATATCTAGGTACAAGGTATTTCAGCCCCAGCTTAAACAAAGCAATAATTGTAAAAAAAAAGGGTGCGTGTACTTTTGTACGCGCGTGAGAAGTTATACTTCTTTGACATGAAAAAAAAATCAAAAAACAATATTAAAAAAACATTGTTCAAAATACAATATTCAAAAACAGCAATAGTAAAAATAAAAATGAAATAATATTTTGAAATAATTTAATTTACGAATCTCTATAGCCAAACTATATGTGTTAAGCGCCATCTGTGATTAATTTTGTAGTATATTCTAATATTACTTTGCTACGTATCGTAATAGTTCTCGTAATAGAACATAGATGGTGTTTTTACAATTGCAAAAACAAATCAATTGTAAATCTTTTTTTTCTGTTTTTACAATTGTAAAAACACCATCTATGTTCTATTACGAGAACTATTACGATACCATGCTGTAAAACCAGTTTTTGTGGGGGGGAGGGAATGAAAGATTTTATTCAGTTCAGTTGAAGAATAATTTATTTTCCGACAGGCATTATACTTTAATACAGATTAAGGAGAGAAAAAGAATGTGCTCCTAGTCCCAAAGACAAGTATCGATTACTATTTACAACTACAGTCCGTTCACAGTTATTTTACCTCTGACAAGCTGTCATTACCTTCCCATTAGATTAGCATTACTTGCTGTCAAGTGACGAGTATTGTAAAAGTTCCCGATTTATCGGGAGATCTACTGATTTTGATTATCGTCTCCCGATATCCCGTTTTAGCGACCGTTTCTCCCGATTTTTTGCATTTTCTACCAATGTAATATAATATTGAAAATTAAAATAGAAAATAGTGTTATAAATACAAAAAACAAAAGAAACTGAGTCGCTCAATGAAAATACAGAAGAATTTTGGGCAAACGTAGGTACATATTATAGCATAAAACGTGGTCATGGCTCACGAAATCGTGTTCTAATATTTTTTCCAACTGAATCAATTATAGGTCTATTACACACAAAAAAATTAAAAAACACAAAAAACCCGACTGCGTATAAAACATGTGCGACATATTGAGGATAAGTTTTGTAAAATGGATGGAAGCTTAGACGCGGAAATTGATAAAGGAGAATGCCCATTTAGTATGGAGAAATGTACTGACTTTAACATTTTTGTGTCTTGATAAAAATACCTTTATTTGATTATGTTATCTTAATAAATTATACATACTAACTTTAGTCAATGATAATATTAGGAAATAAGAGATTTTAAACAAAACTAATTTGTATTTAGTTTATAGTAAACTCACAGTAATATGGACTCTATGAGGGCGTATTAAAGTCGATTGCGTATGTAATGTCGATCTTTTAAGTTTCAAATTCATTTGACAGTCCCCAAACACCATGAAGTTTTTAATGTATTATAATCACAGAACACTATTACTCCTGGCTGATTGTAATAATTTTCTATAAAAAAATAATTCATTTGACAGTCCCCTTACGTCATCTAGTTTGTTGTCATGGATACTATAATTGTTGTATCATAATTATAATCGAATCAATGCTACCTATTGGCCCGAAGGATCTTAAAAGATTCCTGATTGGCCCTTATCCAAACATAAATGGCCCAATGGTTTTCTTTTGTAAAACGGAAGTAAAGTTACTTATTAATTTCAGAAAATTATTCCCAATAAGGATTTTTTAGGAAATAGTGTAAAATACTTGAAATATTTTAATTAAATTTTTTGTCCAAAAATCATTGTGACACAATTATATTTTTAAGAGTACTGGCTATGGGCATTCTCCTTTATTATAGAATTGAAAGACGAGTGTGATACGGAATCTGAGAGCAGTTTTGATGATTCATGTTCGTCCGAGAGTGATTATTTATCATTAGGCGTGCGTTTGGATCATTCGTATGCCAACCCAATTTAAAGCAATTCAATTTGTTGTAATTTTAATATAACTACCGAGAATGTGAACTGATTAGTTAGGAGACTGTAAAATAATACATTATTTTATTTGAACGTGTATCATTTTTACTATCGTTACTTTTGGATCAACCTAGTAAATAATATTTATATACATCAGAAGAAACATGTAATATTTCATGTTAGGGAATCGTACAAACTAAACATTACAACACACAGCTAAGGTTAACCAACTTAATAAATTAATAATGTAGTTTTTATAAGGAAGAATATAAACGCGTATAAACAAAATTTTGATATTAATAATCGCCAAACAAAAAGAATGTATCAATTAATTACGCCTTCGTTCCGCCAAAGTAAAGTGCAACGATCTTTCATAGGGCTTGGTGTACATTTCTATAATAAAATCCCAAAATTAATACGTGACTTGCCAATAGAATCTACGAGTTTAATGGTTAAAACTAAGTTGGCGGGTGTCTATTATACTATCTACTACTTAAATGGTTTTTACCCAAAACGAATGTCATAAAAAGGTTGTATAATAAAAGCTATTGCATATTTCAAGAGATTTTATTAGTTATCATTTATATTAATATTTCGTCTAGTCGTGCAGGAGGCGCTATATTTCATTGGTACCTTGCCCAATCAAGATACCATAACATACTCATTGTAAGTATGGCCACAGCAAACTACTGATGTTCTAAAGATGTATAGGGTACGTTATCCAGTGTTCAGGACTTATTCTGAACCTTTGTCAGTCACAAAACAGGCGATTAAGTAGTCCATATTCATATAGTATTGGTTTGCCAGAAATTGTAGCGAAACTGCGAAAACACATTCACCCAAACACAAGTACGAAATCGAATACAACAGTAAATTAAAATAACTGTGTGCGTGTCGATGAGTTTCAATAGTAAATAGGACTCCAAATAGGTACGCTGAAAATATTTAATAGAAAAATACAAAAAACCACGCGTAGAAACATGAAAGATCGATGACAAATATGACAGTACAGTGGTGTTATTTATAAATACTATGGTTACCAAAATGACATTATTAGGGATTACATCATCTTTGTTGTCAATCGATTAATCGATGTCAAAATATTCGAAATGTAATTTAATAAAATTAGCGTAACGATTGAATGGTAATTCTAAATATATTACATAGTTTTAATATGTATGGAATACGAAAACATGTAAGAAATAAATTAATATTATAATAATTATTAACAAATAATACATAAAATATATTATTATATTCCATCAATCGATTATTATGAATCAATTCAATCGATTATAAAATCGTTTGTAATGAGGTAAATACTGTGAAAACTTTTTTGCATACAGAAAAAATACAGAATTGAGCTAACTTCACGATGCAGAATTTAGGTGTCGGTGTGCGCGCGCATCGTAGAAATTCACTCTCATCATTTTTCACCATCGCGCCAAAAGAAGTATAACTTCAAAAATGTGTATTGTAAATGTAAGCATATTATGTAATGGCTCTAATAGTGGTTATATCATAATTAGGTAATTATACTTTCATTTAGGAACTAAGTACCTATATTATCATTATAATACTTAGTTATTGTAAAATGCATGTCAATTTAATGTAGTTCTTTTACCCTATTTTACAAATTGTTGCATGCACGTAGGAGTGTGGGATTGGACATTTTTAAAGTACACACGGAGAAACAGTGCAGAAAAATTAATTTTACGTGTGACATGCATTACAAATACACTTAATAAAAATTGGTTGTCTGTAAAGTCGGTTTACGGACAATGGTTTTACGTGATAACGTCTATTTCGTAGAAGAATAATTTATGATATAAATATTGTCAATTCGCACATTAGGAACGGGAAATAGAATGAAAATTACAATTTTACATATTAAATTACAGATATATATTTCGTTTTATTATTATTCAGCGTATCTCTTTCTCGATACTTTGCGCGCGTTGTGGCTCGTGACGTGAGCAGGCTCGTTACCACGTTTTCGAGAATGCCTTCCAAGCGGACCGATTACGCTTGAGTGGGAGAGAGACGGCCGGTCTAGCGTGCCTCTCTCTCTAATGCTGCGCGCGCTTCCGTAACGTTACTCCGGCCGTTACTCGGTTTTCGTGAATGCCTCTCAGGCTCATCGTCTTTATAAACGTTATCACGTTAAAATTAGTTCATACTTTACCTACAAGTTTACACGAATCAGTTAAATTGGAAAGATTGGGATGTTTCCTTATTTTCAACAAAGGATTTAACTAGGGGCTGAATTAAAGCTCCACCCTACAACTAAAGTTATATACCTAGTTCATGGGAAAACATAATATCTACCTACATTACATGGCAGCAAAAAGGAATCAAGAATGAATGCACGTAACGAGGCGCCTCACCCAATAATTTGAGCTGCATTAATTGATAAGTGTTCTCCTCCTTGTAATTTGCGATTAAGCATTACCATTCATCGGCGGCCACCGCTCGGTAGTCGGTCACTGTTGAACGAGCCGAGAGCCGGCGGCGGCGCGGCGGCGGTGCGGCACGACGCGACACAACGCGACACGACACGGCGCGAGGCGCGTGATACCAATTTGTTGACACGTGACGTTTCGTCCCGTTGCGTCCAAAAGGCGAAATCCACAATCAACCTTTGTCATCAGGTCGCGCGATAAGTGACCGTATTTACTTCGCAGTAAGCTTGCGATGCCATCATTGTACCTAGATGAAACTTAACAAATTTATTTATCCCGATGCGTCGATTGAAACTGGATCGTTTTAAATGTGAACACATTCTCTTTGTAGAGAAATCATGTTCATTGTGCAATAGAATAAAGTTTGCTTTGCCTTTATTAGCGCGCCGCCGCCGTCGCGCCATCGCGCCATTGTAAACATTGAGCTTCGGAGGACACGGTCGAATGGTCTTGCACCGCGTGAGATACCGCGGGGAAAGTTCCTCATAATGTTGTCGAATATCGAAGAGACACTTTATCTATTCAATTAATTTTTAAAAATTAACTCAGTGCTCATTTGTCACCACAAACAAATAGTACACATAGGTACCTCCCTTTTCGATGATGCAGATGTCCTTCCTAGATCATTTGTTTTCTCCTGTAGCCCTTGCAGCCTCGTCTCAGGGGATATCATATTAAAAACAATAACAGCGGCAATTGGAAATGAGTAGTTACACTAACAGGTCTCGGGGGACCGAGCAGCAGCCAGCAAGTGAGGGCGAGGGGCGAGGGGCGAGGGACGACAATACACAGCAGATGAAGGGGAAGATCCTATTTGTATCAATTTAATACTATGTTTGTACATTTTTATTTCATACGGTAAGTACAATGTTATTAGGAAGACACCAAATCCTAACCTCACATATCGTTGGCTGTATTCCGTTATGGAATTCGATCGTATAGGTCTAGGCTGTGAGGCTCTGCTAGATAGGTACCAAACCTAGGTATAGGTGCACCAACTCTACTGTATTGTATGTTGTATGTATGTGCAATATCAGACATATCAGAATGACTGTAGACAAAAATATATTGTATCTAACATTATATTTCACAAACATTTTTTTTAAGCTTACCAATATTATTAAAAAAGTAACCGGGCAAGTTCGTGTCAGGCAATGTGGCGCAGTGTAGAGTTCCGAAGTAGTAAGTTTATCGACTATTACTCATTAACTACTTACGCTATCATAGCTGTGATAGTTTTCCTTGGAAATTCATCATAATATAATCTATTTTTGAGAATTTTTTCACTTGTTCAACTCCAACCGTACGCAACGAAAAAAAAAAGGGTGCGTGTACTTTTGTACGCGCGTGAGAAGTTATACTTCTTTGACATGAAAAAAAAATCAAAAAACAATATTAAAAAAACATTGTTCAAAATACAATATTCAAAAACAGCAATAGTAAAAATAAAAATGAAATAATATTTTGAAATAATTTAATTTACGAATCTCTATAGCCAAACTATATGTGTTAAGCGCCATCTGTGATTAATTTTGTAGTATATTCTAATATTACTTTGCTACGTATCGTAATAGTTCTCGTAATAGAACATAGATGGTGTTTTTACAATTGCAAAAACAAATCAATTGTAAATCTTTTTTTTCTGTTTTTACAATTGTAAAAACACCATCTATGTTCTATTACGAGAACTATTACGATACCATGCTGTAAAACCAGTTTTTGTGGGGGGGAGGGAATGAAAGATTTTATTCAGTTCAGTTGAAGAATAATTTATTTTCCGACAGGCATTATACTTTAATACAGATTAAGGAGAGAAAAAGAATGTGCTCCTAGTCCCAAAGACAAGTATCGATTACTATTTACAACTACAGTCCGTTCACAGTTATTTTACCTCTGACAAGCTGTCATTACCTTCCCATTAGATTAGCATTACTTGCTGTCAAGTGACGAGTATTGTAAAAGTTCCCGATTTATCGGGAGATCTACTGATTTTGATTATCGTCTCCCGATATCCCGTTTTAGCGACCGTTTCTCCCGATTTTTTGCATTTTCTACCAATGTAATATAATATTGAAAATTAAAATAGAAAATAGTGTTATAAATACAAAAAACAAAAGAAACTGAGTCGCTCAATGAAAATACAGAAGAATTTTGGGCAAACGTAGGTACATATTATAGCATAAAACGTGGTCATGGCTCACGAAATCGTGTTCTAATATTTTTTCCAACTGAATCAATTATAGGTCTATTACACACAAAAAAATTAAAAAACACAAAAAACCCGACTGCGTATAAAACATGTGCGACATATTGAGGATAAGTTTTGTAAAATGGATGGAAGCTTAGACGCGGAAATTGATAAAGGAGAATGCCCATTTAGTATGGAGAAATGTACTGACTTTAACATTTTTGTGTCTTGATAAAAATACCTTTATTTGATTATGTTATCTTAATAAATTATACATACTAACTTTAGTCAATGATAATATTAGGAAATAAGAGATTTTAAACAAAACTAATTTGTATTTAGTTTATAGTAAACTCACAGTAATATGGACTCTATGAGGGCGTATTAAAGTCGATTGCGTATGTAATGTCGATCTTTTAAGTTTCAAATTCATTTGACAGTCCCCAAACACCATGAAGTTTTTAATGTATTATAATCACAGAACACTATTACTCCTGGCTGATTGTAATAATTTTCTATAAAAAAATAATTCATTTGACAGTCCCCTTACGTCATCTAGTTTGTTGTCATGGATACTATAATTGTTGTATCATAATTATAATCGAATCAATGCTACCTATTGGCCCGAAGGATCTTAAAAGATTCCTGATTGGCCCTTATCCAAACATAAATGGCCCAATGGTTTTCTTTTGTAAAACGGAAGTAAAGTTACTTATTAATTTCAGAAAATTATTCCCAATAAGGATTTTTTAGGAAATAGTGTAAAATACTTGAAATATTTTAATTAAATTTTTTGTCCAAAAATCATTGTGACACAATTATATTTTTAAGAGTACTGGCTATGGGCATTCTCCTTTATTATAGAATTGAAAGACGAGTGTGATACGGAATCTGAGAGCAGTTTTGATGATTCATGTTCGTCCGAGAGTGATTATTTATCATTAGGCGTGCGTTTGGATCATTCGTATGCCAACCCAATTTAAAGCAATTCAATTTGTTGTAATTTTAATATAACTACCGAGAATGTGAACTGATTAGTTAGGAGACTGTAAAATAATACATTATTTTATTTGAACGTGTATCATTTTTACTATCGTTACTTTTGGATCAACCTAGTAAATAATATTTATATACATCAGAAGAAACATGTAATATTTCATGTTAGGGAATCGTACAAACTAAACATTACAACACACAGCTAAGGTTAACCAACTTAATAAATTAATAATGTAGTTTTTATAAGGAAGAATATAAACGCGTATAAACAAAATTTTGATATTAATAATCGCCAAACAAAAAGAATGTATCAATTAATTACGCCTTCGTTCCGCCAAAGTAAAGTGCAACGATCTTTCATAGGGCTTGGTGTACATTTCTATAATAAAATCCCAAAATTAATACGTGACTTGCCAATAGAATCTACGAGTTTAATGGTTAAAACTAAGTTGGCGGGTGTCTATTATACTATCTACTACTTAAATGGTTTTTACCCAAAACGAATGTCATAAAAAGGTTGTATAATAAAAGCTATTGCATATTTCAAGAGATTTTATTAGTTATCATTTATATTAATATTTCGTCTAGTCGTGCAGGAGGCGCTATATTTCATTGGTACCTTGCCCAATCAAGATACCATAACATACTCATTGTAAGTATGGCCACAGCAAACTACTGATGTTCTAAAGATGTATAGGGTACGTTATCCAGTGTTCAGGACTTATTCTGAACCTTTGTCAGTCACAAAACAGGCGATTAAGTAGTCCATATTCATATAGTATTGGTTTGCCAGAAATTGTAGCGAAACTGCGAAAACACATTCACCCAAACACAAGTACGAAATCGAATACAACAGTAAATTAAAATAACTGTGTGCGTGTCGATGAGTTTCAATAGTAAATAGGACTCCAAATAGGTACGCTGAAAATATTTAATAGAAAAATACAAAAAACCACGCGTAGAAACATGAAAGATCGATGACAAATATGACAGTACAGTGGTGTTATTTATAAATACTATGGTTACCAAAATGACATTATTAGGGATTACATCATCTTTGTTGTCAATCGATTAATCGATGTCAAAATATTCGAAATGTAATTTAATAAAATTAGCGTAACGATTGAATGGTAATTCTAAATATATTACATAGTTTTAATATGTATGGAATACGAAAACATGTAAGAAATAAATTAATATTATAATAATTATTAACAAATAATACATAAAATATATTATTATATTCCATCAATCGATTATTATGAATCAATTCAATCGATTATAAAATCGTTTGTAATGAGGTAAATACTGTGAAAACTTTTTTGCATACAGAAAAAATACAGAATTGAGCTAACTTCACGATGCAGAATTTAGGTGTCGGTGTGCGCGCGCATCGTAGAAATTCACTCTCATCATTTTTCACCATCGCGCCAAAAGAAGTATAACTTCAAAAAAAAGGGTGCGTGTACTTTTGTACGCGCGTGAGAAGTTATACTTCTTTGACATGAAAAAAAAATCAAAAAACAATATTAAAAAAACATTGTTCAAAATACAATATTCAAAAACAGCAATAGTAAAAATAAAAATGAAATAATATTTTGAAATAATTTAATTTACGAATCTCTATAGCCAAACTATATGTGTTAAGCGCCATCTGTGATTAATTTTGTAGTATATTCTAATATTACTTTGCTACGTATCGTAATAGTTCTCGTAATAGAACATAGATGGTGTTTTTACAATTGCAAAAACAAATCAATTGTAAATCTTTTTTTTCTGTTTTTACAATTGTAAAAACACCATCTATGTTCTATTACGAGAACTATTACGATACCATGCTGTAAAACCAGTTTTTGTGGGGGGGAGGGAATGAAAGATTTTATTCAGTTCAGTTGAAGAATAATTTATTTTCCGACAGGCATTATACTTTAATACAGATTAAGGAGAGAAAAAGAATGTGCTCCTAGTCCCAAAGACAAGTATCGATTACTATTTACAACTACAGTCCGTTCACAGTTATTTTACCTCTGACAAGCTGTCATTACCTTCCCATTAGATTAGCATTACTTGCTGTCAAGTGACGAGTATTGTAAAAGTTCCCGATTTATCGGGAGATCTACTGATTTTGATTATCGTCTCCCGATATCCCGTTTTAGCGACCGTTTCTCCCGATTTTTTGCATTTTCTACCAATGTAATATAATATTGAAAATTAAAATAGAAAATAGTGTTATAAATACAAAAAACAAAAGAAACTGAGTCGCTCAATGAAAATACAGAAGAATTTTGGGCAAACGTAGGTACATATTATAGCATAAAACGTGGTCATGGCTCACGAAATCGTGTTCTAATATTTTTTCCAACTGAATCAATTATAGGTCTATTACACACAAAAAAATTAAAAAACACAAAAAACCCGACTGCGTATAAAACATGTGCGACATATTGAGGATAAGTTTTGTAAAATGGATGGAAGCTTAGACGCGGAAATTGATAAAGGAGAATGCCCATTTAGTATGGAGAAATGTACTGACTTTAACATTTTTGTGTCTTGATAAAAATACCTTTATTTGATTATGTTATCTTAATAAATTATACATACTAACTTTAGTCAATGATAATATTAGGAAATAAGAGATTTTAAACAAAACTAATTTGTATTTAGTTTATAGTAAACTCACAGTAATATGGACTCTATGAGGGCGTATTAAAGTCGATTGCGTATGTAATGTCGATCTTTTAAGTTTCAAATTCATTTGACAGTCCCCAAACACCATGAAGTTTTTAATGTATTATAATCACAGAACACTATTACTCCTGGCTGATTGTAATAATTTTCTATAAAAAAATAATTCATTTGACAGTCCCCTTACGTCATCTAGTTTGTTGTCATGGATACTATAATTGTTGTATCATAATTATAATCGAATCAATGCTACCTATTGGCCCGAAGGATCTTAAAAGATTCCTGATTGGCCCTTATCCAAACATAAATGGCCCAATGGTTTTCTTTTGTAAAACGGAAGTAAAGTTACTTATTAATTTCAGAAAATTATTCCCAATAAGGATTTTTTAGGAAATAGTGTAAAATACTTGAAATATTTTAATTAAATTTTTTGTCCAAAAATCATTGTGACACAATTATATTTTTAAGAGTACTGGCTATGGGCATTCTCCTTTATTATAGAATTGAAAGACGAGTGTGATACGGAATCTGAGAGCAGTTTTGATGATTCATGTTCGTCCGAGAGTGATTATTTATCATTAGGCGTGCGTTTGGATCATTCGTATGCCAACCCAATTTAAAGCAATTCAATTTGTTGTAATTTTAATATAACTACCGAGAATGTGAACTGATTAGTTAGGAGACTGTAAAATAATACATTATTTTATTTGAACGTGTATCATTTTTACTATCGTTACTTTTGGATCAACCTAGTAAATAATATTTATATACATCAGAAGAAACATGTAATATTTCATGTTAGGGAATCGTACAAACTAAACATTACAACACACAGCTAAGGTTAACCAACTTAATAAATTAATAATGTAGTTTTTATAAGGAAGAATATAAACGCGTATAAACAAAATTTTGATATTAATAATCGCCAAACAAAAAGAATGTATCAATTAATTACGCCTTCGTTCCGCCAAAGTAAAGTGCAACGATCTTTCATAGGGCTTGGTGTACATTTCTATAATAAAATCCCAAAATTAATACGTGACTTGCCAATAGAATCTACGAGTTTAATGGTTAAAACTAAGTTGGCGGGTGTCTATTATACTATCTACTACTTAAATGGTTTTTACCCAAAACGAATGTCATAAAAAGGTTGTATAATAAAAGCTATTGCATATTTCAAGAGATTTTATTAGTTATCATTTATATTAATATTTCGTCTAGTCGTGCAGGAGGCGCTATATTTCATTGGTACCTTGCCCAATCAAGATACCATAACATACTCATTGTAAGTATGGCCACAGCAAACTACTGATGTTCTAAAGATGTATAGGGTACGTTATCCAGTGTTCAGGACTTATTCTGAACCTTTGTCAGTCACAAAACAGGCGATTAAGTAGTCCATATTCATATAGTATTGGTTTGCCAGAAATTGTAGCGAAACTGCGAAAACACATTCACCCAAACACAAGTACGAAATCGAATACAACAGTAAATTAAAATAACTGTGTGCGTGTCGATGAGTTTCAATAGTAAATAGGACTCCAAATAGGTACGCTGAAAATATTTAATAGAAAAATACAAAAAACCACGCGTAGAAACATGAAAGATCGATGACAAATATGACAGTACAGTGGTGTTATTTATAAATACTATGGTTACCAAAATGACATTATTAGGGATTACATCATCTTTGTTGTCAATCGATTAATCGATGTCAAAATATTCGAAATGTAATTTAATAAAATTAGCGTAACGATTGAATGGTAATTCTAAATATATTACATAGTTTTAATATGTATGGAATACGAAAACATGTAAGAAATAAATTAATATTATAATAATTATTAACAAATAATACATAAAATATATTATTATATTCCATCAATCGATTATTATGAATCAATTCAATCGATTATAAAATCGTTTGTAATGAGGTAAATACTGTGAAAACTTTTTTGCATACAGAAAAAATACAGAATTGAGCTAACTTCACGATGCAGAATTTAGGTGTCGGTGTGCGCGCGCATCGTAGAAATTCACTCTCATCATTTTTCACCATCGCGCCAAAAGAAGTATAACTTCAAAAATTTCGTCCTCACGTAGGGGAGTCCTCAATCTGTAGGGGAGGTACCCTGAAAAAAGATATTTTTCAATATTTTATTCTACGATTTTGAAGCTTTGATATATATTTTATATCCATACCAAACTACAGCTTTCTAGCACTAAGACGAGACGAACCCTAATTAAGTAAGTCCCTATACAACATTTTACAACAGTACAACATAATGCATATACTATGTGCTATTATTTCTTCTGTGGTACAACTTTTTTCTGTAACAAGCTGTCTTTCATGAATTGATTACGTGCTCCAAACTAGTCGTTATAACAAAGTACTTCAAAGAATTAATCATACCTACAGGGCCTGCGTCCTATTGCATCATTGGAAGTGGAACTTTTCAATTGAAATGTTCAAGTAAAATTATGTAGTTAGTATATTCATATTACAGAAGTATAACAGAATAATGTTCTGTTTGTGCGTTGTTTCCGCAGTCGTCTATACTATAACAAGTAGGTAACAGCAGTAAGATGAATTTGTCATAAAAATCGCTTGGCAGTTGGCTGTAAATGCTGAGGCGGATTGTTGGCAGGAGCCGAGTCGCGTCTGGGTGACAATAACCGCCATAACTACAGGCACAGTGTGGCACAGTCGTCCTCACCGCATTTTATTCGAGCATTGTGTCCCGTGCGAAATCCAGTTACAGATCAAAAAATAGCGAAGGGGAGAACGGGGTGTAATCGCGTCTCTCGGTCGGGTGCGCGCGCGGCGCCCGTGTAATCCGGTTGTCGTAATAGTCTTAAGGCGCACAAAGGACTGATCAAACGTGGCAATTTGAACTGCCAAATGTCATTGCACGCTCAACATTCTTTATGCACCTACTAGTACATCTAAAAAACTTCATGAATATATGAATGACATTAGTTTTATTATTAATTGAACTCCGTAGATCTATTATAATAATCTGTAAAGTTAAATTCTAGGCAAATTCATAACATAAAAACAAAAAAAAACAGTATTTTGTAGCAGAAGCTTCCTCGAGTCGGTTCGAAGGATACCATGTTTTGAATTGTTCTGGTGAATATGAGTTGAAATGGGACTTAGAACCAAATTAGTATAGTTAATAATTGGATCTTAACGAATATGCAAAATATAAAATTACTTGTACAAATGGAATTATGAGAAACTACAATGAGTTAAAGTAACTATTGTTACGGCAGAACTGTACAAAAGACGTAGTAGTTACTTTGGCAAGTGTGAAGGTGAGGTATCGGAGGCGATTGTTAGTCCGCAACGCATGCAGTTCGCACAGCGTTAACAAAATAAACCACGCACCCTGCTGTCGAACTCGGCGCCCGGGCGTCCGGGCGCCCCCGGGGAGCGGCTAAACGATGTTAATAGTCCCCCGCAACGCCTCCATTGTCCCACTTGTCAGAACAATCCTCTTCCTTGCACCACTGCACGCTGCACGCGCGCCACTGCCGCATATCAGGTATTTTCATTAATCGAAACATACATTGCTCGCTTTCTATTGCATTGGCATGAAGCGCTCTAACAAACCTTTACGACTAGAAACTTTTGTGAAATACTTTCATATTATCGTATTATCAACGACCCGTTTGTTGCAATGGTTACCATGTAGGATCGCCGCGTCAAGGGTTCTGGGTTCGATTCCCAGCGAGGCGGAAATTTGAATGATGAGTTTGAGTTTCTGTTCTTGGTCTGAGCGTTTGTCTGTTGTCTTTGTGTGTTGTCCATGGCACCTACGACACGGAACCGTAGTGTGGGGCTATGAGTATGAAACATTATTTATTTATATTATTATATTATTTTATTAATTATTAAGCTCAAGTTAGTAAGTCTATAAACCTATGCTGTGTGAGTAGGTAAGTATAGTATAAAGTTGGAATATCACAAATATTGCAACTTTATTGTACTTAATTTTTATTAATCCCTATGACGTGGTCCGAACAGGGACCGTACCACGTCCGAACAATCCCTATAGTCCACAATTCTCCAGAGGTGAAGCCGATATCAAGGGGCCTAGGGTGTCTCTTTCAATGTGGTTACGTGTTGGTATATGAGTTCATTGGTGGTCACACATTGAAAGTTTCGTATTTGTAATATTTTTGTCCAACAGCAATCACACGATCATTGAACACTAACATATTCAAAATTTAGTCCCTCCTGAAAACGTCAGACTATTTAACATTATGTCATTTATGTACATAAGGTCCAGGTAGACTTGAACCCTGTTTATCGACAGTGGAGTATTTTAATTAAGGTCAAACGATATACTTATAAATGTGAAAGAATATTTAAACATTTAAAAATTGTGAGGATTTGAAGTTATGCTTGCAAAAATAATTTTGTAGAACGATTATATTATATTACTACCTACATCTTCCTGAAACTTCTCCAATGGGCCACAATTGGGCGAATAATTTTGTTACATAATCGACTTCATTCATTCACTTCATCTATATACCTCGTAGGATTTTGTGTAAACAGCGATCGTTATCCTAATTAGTGACGTCACAGTCGTCAGCGGGTCCCCGGCTCCGGTGGTATCCCACCATCGCCCGACCATCACCCGACCGTCTCCCACCGTCCACCGTACACCTGTTCCTACATGAATCGGTTCAGATGGAAAGATAAAATTGCCGCAATTATATTCGTACGGACCGATTCACAATCTTGATACAGGGAGCTGAGAGCATTTCAAATAAACTGACAGTCAGGATTAAACAAGTGACTCAAAAGCAACAATGATACAACATATTATATAAACAGTGATAAAAAAAGTTATTTTGTTTGCAAAACTAAAACGAACAATAGCATTTGTTTAGTGACCGATTTCGAATGACATTAAAGAACGAAAAATAAACTGAGATTTTTACTTATTAAAATCATTAAAATATAAAATGCACGCTACCAACTGATTTTTTTTAAGTCAGATTACAAAAATATATAAACTTGCTTTCATTTACAATCTGGGTACGGCAGGTAGGTACACCATAAATTAATGTGATTGAAACTTGAAAGTGTCATTATTATTATCAGATGTGTTTTATGCAGGATACCCTGCAGATTCATTGGGAAGTTTTTCTTGTACTTGTAATCTATCTGGATTATTCCACATTCATATGAAGAGGCGTAATTGAACAACCCCGACACACATAATATGTTTCTGTACATAACTAGCGACGTGAGGCCTACCGCCGCTACGTGGCTTGTGGGTTCACGGCGGCTACGTCTGTATGTACATTGTACACACACATACACTAAACTGATAACGATATCGAGCAAGCCCAGTCAGGGGTTCACGTAATTGGGTGGTTTCGCGCCACAATAGAACCTTGATTGACCGCGCGCCCTATGGAATTTCCAATTTTATTTACATATATTTTATTAAATAACAGTCTGCGAGCTACGGGTGGCATCGCTTTTCGATGAAACAGAAAATTTGAATGACGAAAAATAATTTTCATTGTTAAAATACTGCGTAAATTTACTTGTATGTACTACATTTAACACTCGGGTATATGACACAGGTACGAAACATTTGGTTCATTTTTTAATAACAGATTTTATAACTTGTGTTAATTGACTCAATTCGCATCGAAAGCCTACTGTCTACAGCAGATCACGCATTGAAACTTGAGATCGATCATAGCCTAGAACATCTGCAAGTTACCGTGGTCGACGCGTGTCTCCGCATGTGACGATTTAAAAACAATAGTCAACAGAGCCCACCCTACAGTCTGCACCCTGATTCCTCCGCCTCCGCCTCCGCCTCCGCCTCCACCTCCGCCTCCGCCTCCGCCTCCGCCTCCGCCATCCGCTCCGATTAGGCCGCAGTCGGGACGCGCTGTCGTGTCGCGCCGCAAATAAAAAGCAACAATGCCAATCGAAAGCGAAATCATTTGTCTGCTCAGCGAGAGGGGAGCCGGGCTCGCCATCATGTAATTAGAATTTCAAATTCGCAATTTGCGATGAAAAATCGATCCTTCCGGCCAATCCGGTCGCTTCCGTCGATAGCCGTTCAAAAGTAAAATTAAAAGTGTGAGCTTCGGCCGGAAAGCCCTCTCGGATGTAGCTGTGCGTCGATGAAAAAGTTCAAAAGAGCGTAATTACGACGCTCACCGCTAGAGGGATAGCAAATTCAAGGAATCGGCGTCCGATGGTCTTTTCCTACACTATGCTTACAACATTATTTCGTAGTAGCTACTTTTACATAAAACAAACTGTCCGCTTCATGTAAATAGTTTTATCGGCTTATAAACAGACCATTAATATGTGTGATATTATTCATATCACACATGCCATTCGTAAAGTCGTATGTAGTACATGTAGATACATTGTGCAGTAGTATAAATAAATCATGTTTTAGAGTAGGGTATGTAGAGTAAGGACAAGGGTTGATAGAAAAGTTCGCGGCCTCTCATACAAGTATTTATAGAAGGAGGTACCTATTGGTTCCACGGTATTGGTTATCATAATAATATTCCTTTTACTTTGCTCCATGATATTATATTTCTAGTTCTCGTACCGTTCACATCAATAGTAATCTCTAGGTACTTCATGATCAATAATTCAATCCCATAGAATGTCCTGCGTATGTTCCAATTATATTGACCTTGATATTCCATATTCTAAACACTTAATTTTTCTTCGTGACTCTTCTTGTACGACAGTATCTGCAGCTTATATTGAATTTATAACTTTACACAACGCTCCTTAGTGTTGAGCTCGGGTATACAATAAAAAATATGTAAGTTCAACTTTGTTAAGGATTTCAAAATATGCCCGACCCCCACATTTTTCTGGGGTATATTTTCAGGTTGGATATTCTATAATATTTTGCTGTACTGTAATGAGACACTGAAATGGGTACACCATTTCAGTGTCTCTCAATTTTTAATAATTCTTTTCTTGCCACACTAACGATATTATAAGAATTCAATGCAACAAAATTACACTTCGTCATAAATGTTGACGGAACCCCCCTGCACGGGGTCTCTATTTCCGCGTAAAAAATATACGAAACTAACCTAACCTATTCCGTTTTGGATTCCTATAGCTTTTTTTATTGCTTCGCCCCCCCCTCCCTCTCCCGCGCCATGACGTCTCAAATGTTCGGTAAAGGCGTACCTTTAATTAATTAAATTATTATTGCTTTTTGGAATTTGAAAATATACCCGACGATAACGCGGTCTCTGACGTCACGAGCGTTGTGTGAAGATATAAATTCGTTAAAAGAGTATCTGCATCGGTCGATATTTATACTTAGAACCAAAAAGGTCGCTCGCCGACATATTCATTTTTTTATTTCAATTTCCTCATTAAATTCGTAAAACACTGAAAAAATGGTTTGGAAAAATTTTACGACAATTGCCTAAGCCGGCCAACGACGTCTATGGCTGAAGAAAACCTCGGCAAACTGTCTGATTTAATATTTGAAGAATGCAAGTTGACTATCAAACAATGAACTAAAAAATGAGAGGTGTCAAGGGACACCCGGATGGAACGAAGTTCCTTTCGATTTAAGTATTGTTTTTTGAAGTGATTCAGAAAGTTTTGTCTGTAAAACTCTCTGAATCACATCAAAAAAAGTGTCGTCATTCGTAAGAATCAAAAAGTGTCGTAAGATTTTTTTCCGTCTAGCCCCCTTTCACAACGCGCGATAAGGAACTTCGTTCCAATAAATACCCTGCCATCAAGGAGATTGCAGACACTATAGGCAGACATCATATATGTATGTCGTATGTGTGAATATAAGTAGAATATCATTATCGACAAACTTGAGTTTTGTAACGTTTCCGCTCGGCGGGTTCCCATGCGGATCACAATTTCTCACGGTTGTTTAGAGATGTTTGAAGCTGATCAACTGATCACTCAACTGACAGATTTGTTGAACATATTTGTGATCATAAATGAAACTTGGTTTCACCACCATACTCCAGAATCAAGACAATAGTCTTAAAACCGACCCCATAGAAAGTTGCTTTGATTTCTGCTTCATTTACGTGAAGAAATTGTACAGAATCTCTCTGGACTACGTTTTTCGAATGTTGTCGAATGCATGGTGAAAATTCGCAGACAAACGCGTACGTGGGCAGCGATATTGTTTTTTACGATGTAAATATACGTTTGTATTGTATGTATTTTATCAACAATAGTAGGTAGCATTGTCTCTGTGAGATGCGAGATGCAAGCACACTCCGAACACCGGTGTTTATTATTTAATAGCATTGCTGTTTAAGTCTCCAACAAGACACGGGAGTTATTTATGGCGGACGGTGTCAGGAATGGTACAGTCGAGATGACAGTGCGCCACGACTGAGGCAGTAATAAACGGGTTAAGTATGTCACGGATAACCCATAGTAAGTGTATTTAAACACCTTTGAGTAAAGCTCTACACCTTAGGCGATTGTGTATGACAGAATAAAACACCGCCGGACATTGCGATGAGTGGTATGCCAATGGGTGCATTCATTTATGAGTGTCTCAGATTCCTGACGTGTCCTTATTTTAACTATTCTACTGTCGTGGTTGTCTATCGTTTTTACAATTACGTTACTAGTACAATATAAAGTTAAAAGCCAGTGCTTGTCAGGCCACGCGCAATGTAGGGTTCTGAAGGTGTAAGATTTTCGACTATTACTTATTAACTACTTAAGATAAACTAGCCGTGATAGTTTTCCTTGTAAATTCATCATTATAACCTATTTTTGTAAATTTTCACTAGTTAATCCATCTCCAACCGTTCAGCTGGCAGGGGCAATTTTGCTTGATTCTAAGCAAAATTGGCACTTAATGCCGAATATTTCAAAGTGAACCCCTGAGTTGAAAAACTGTTATAGCAGACGCATAAGATTTTTAGAAGACCTTTTCAACGATACCGCACAATATGGGGTAGGTACGCGACGAAAAAAAATTCATCCACATGTTACCTGTATGGGATGACGAAACTATCTTATTCGATTTTTCTTCGGAACTCTAAAAAGTAGGTAATTATAGAGTTATATTAGGTTTATTATAATTAAGGTAATTCCGTCTCCCAACCCAAAATGTAAAGACCTACAAATAATTAAAAAAAAAACACAATTCATGCAATAACGTTATATGTTTATTTAAGTTCACACTCGTACCATAACACTGACGGGGCTGTCTCGGTAGACACCTTTCTTAGTCAGTTTCTTTTCCCAGTCTACCCTATACGTATAAGTACGAGGATACACGCCCAAATTGCTAGAGAGGCCCACTGACTCACGTCTGAGTATGACCCAGAAAGATACTGAAAGAGCTGCACTGGAGTGAACATAACAAAACAAAATGAATATATAAACGAAATAAATGAAACAAAAATAAAAAATAATGACACAATACAAGTTTTTCGATTCTGCGGTGTGTGTTGGACTAGTCAGTCGCAAAGTTCGTGTCTTAAAAAAGTAACTTCTCTTACCTAATAATATAGGTCGATATACCATTATATTTTTAACAAAACCGTTAAACTATTATATTATACATCTATAAAAATAAATAAAATTGGAATGTCTGTTTGTAATATTAAAATAACCGCTTTTTTCTAAGTGCATGTGGATGTATACACGGTACCTAGGTATACCAAAACAATATTTTTTTACAATTTTGGTCTGTCTGTCTGTCTATTTGTTTTAGCTAATCTCTGAAATGGCTGGACCGATTTTGACGGGACTTTCGACCGGGACTATGCGACCGGGGCAAGTGACGACGGGGACCGCGGCGGGGCTGGCGGGGCTGGCGGACTGGCGGGGCTGGCGGGGCTGGCGGGGCTGGCGGGGACGCGGGTTGCGGGTATCGCAATCAGTGCGCTTGTCGCCTGAGGACTCTCCAGCGACGACGAGGGAGCAATTTGAGGCTTACGAGGTCATATCCGGATTTGACAGCTTTGTCTACAGATAGTGACATACTCAACGAACACATTCAATGATACTGTACTTTAATAACATTCTTAAGGCATTATTATCATTATCTCAGATGATCTGAGATCATCATAAATGGGATGGTAATAGTAAATAACTACACATTCCTATTGCTATTATTGTCTTGGTATTGTAAAAAAAGTATCAAACCGCTAAAATCAGTTGTACGTTAGAGTTTTCGAGTTTTATTTTTGGTTAAACTTCTTTATCCTAACAGCGAGGTGACAAGACTGATGGACAGTGTGTTATAATATGTACATATGTAAATGTAATTATGGTTTATTCTACGGAAACGTTGGTAAAAAAACCCTAGCACCATATGGTAAAGCACCAAGCTTAATATTATAAAAGACCTATAAAGTGTCATCGACCTTACGTCTGCACAGCTAATTTATTAATTGAATATTTATTTTCACTTACCTATCAGTTATATTGACCTTATTACAATACAATACAATAAAACTCGCAAATATTGCCCTACAAACAGTGCAGCTAAAGCAAAACAATTTGTCATCGGTCATCGACATTTCGAGACCCAACACACATCTGTGACGGTAAAGTAAGCCAACATTTTATCTTTACGTTCACTACATCTCCCAGAGACCAACATGAATTGTGCTGCATGCAGACTATCGACGGGGTGGACTTTGTCGAATGCCCGCTCTGCCACCTTGAGTACCATAATAAGTGCGTTAACACTCCGGCTGTTGGTATCTATTGGTCCAACTTGCACGTCGAAGATATCCAAAGGGGACAACACTAACAAGGCCATACGACTTGCTACCCCAACAAAACCAATCACTACTCCAAACATCACGCAGATGCAAAAGCGGTTCAAACCAGACGTCGATAGCTCGGATACCTCGTAAAGTAGAATCACCATACAAGATACCTTAGACCACATCTCGTCTTACCATCAGGTGGGATCGTAGTCAAGCATTAACTTATTTGTGTAAAAAAAAGATATTCCTTCTTTGTTGCGTGAGGAACTGATGGCATAAGAAGACGAACGACGACGAAGAGAAGAAAACGAGGGGAGAGGGAGAGGGACAGGGAGAGGAAGAGGGAGAGGTACAGAGAGAGGGAGAGGGACAGAGAGAGGGAGAGGGATAGGGAGAGGGAGAGAGAGAGAGGGAGGGGAGAGTGAGAGTGAGAGGGAGAACTAATAAAGATAAAGATAAGAGAACTAATAACCAAAACTATTAAAGTTCAGTTAAAATTATTATTACATTCATTGATTGTTAGGCGATACGAAGTTTACCGGGTCAGCTAGTTAGCTGAAACCATCCAACCAATATGCCTCAAAATGGTTTCATTTGAAAGACAATAATGCGAAGATGGTTTAAGACCACTAAAACAATGCATTAGGCAAATTTTCGCTTTTAGACTTTTCCCATAGGTAGAAAATTTGTTAGTGATTAAATAAATGTCGTAGGTATTTTATCAGATTTATTTTATTATATTATATCTTTCAGAGTATCTCAATCAATATCCTACCTATAACTATTATTTGTACATACTTAAGTTTTTATTTTGTGTACAGTAGGTACCTGCCTACATTAAGCATTAAGCATTTACTTCTTTACCAATTTTATAGAATGCACTAAAGGTAAGTAGGTACTATATTATTTTTAGTGGCTTTGAAAGAAACTAAAAAAAACTTTTTATCAAATTGGAATAAAATAAAAAAAGGTGTGTGTGCGATTCACACACGATAGAAGTGAAACTAAACAAGATATAAAAAACCCCTCGACAACAACACGTAAATTTTTAAGTGCCATCTAGCAGCCGTCTTGCACAAAATACTGTAGCGCGCCATCTAGCGACTAACTAAGAAACAACAATCGGTCGGTCGATCGACAGATATTAAATAAGCAAGCTTGACAACGAAAATGAAATTCTTATTTTTTGTTAATAAATTCTTAGAAAATATTTAAAAGAGCATTTGAAAGTATTTAAAAACAGTATAAAAATAAAACTAAAAAAAATATTTAAAAGAGCATTTGAAATTAAACAACGAAAATGAAATTCTTATTTTTTGTTGATAAATTCTTTGAAAATATTTAAAAGAGCATTTGAAATTTGAAAGTATTTAAAAACAGTATAAAAATAAAACTAAAAAAAAAGAAACACTGAGAGACGCGAACCTGACCATTTCTCAGTATTTCGCAGTCCTGACCATTGAGCTACGGAGAAGTTAGATTCAACGACGAAATTAGCAGTTATATTATATGCATGCTTGTCGAGTATATTTCTGTCTCATTCTTCCTACACATTTTTGTATTTGTGTCTCTTACCTGTCGTTTTTTCCGTTGCATCCGGTTTGAAATCACAACGATTCTAAAGAAGTTTCACTTCAAAACATTGTACATCAATCGACTAAAATTCGCTAGGTACCTACTATTAATTTGTGGATTAATTAGTGGATTTAAATCAAATCTACAGACAAATAATGAAACAGCTCCACTTTGTTCCCATGGGGTATCTCAGCACTAAGCCTTGGATTTCATCACTAGGCGAGTCCTACCCTTATTGTTTATAGGGTTCCGCACCCAAAGGGTAACAACAGGACCCTATTACTAAGACTCCACTGTTCGTCTGTCTGTCTGTCACCAGGCTGTATGTATCTCATGAACTGTGATAGCTAGACAGTTTAAATTTTCACAGATGATGTATTTCTGTTGCCATTATAACAACAAATATTAGAAACAGAATAAAATAAATATTTAAGTGGGGCTCCCATACAAAAAAGGTGACTTTTTTGCAATTTTTGCTCGATTTTAATAACGGCAACAGGCGGGAAAGATGAAACTTAAAAAAAGGTTACAATTAGATATACCTACATTTGTCTAATGTTGTATAGATAATGGTACGGAACCTTTCATGCGTGAGCCAGACTCGCACTTGGCCGGCCAAGAGAGAGCTTTTGAGCTTTTAGGAGACTTGAAAATAAATGTTCTGTACCTACCTATGTTATTTTACCCACATTTTCATGCCAGTTATTCGTAATTCAATTTAGGTAATGAGTTTATTTCGTGTTCCTAATAACTTCGATGACAGTTTAGTGACTAGACCTAATAGGATAGGTAACTAGGTATGCATGTTACATATACAAGTGCAAGATGTGCGATACAACAATTGAGCCCCCCTTTCTTTTCGGTTGACATAGCGTCTGTCATACAGCATACCTACGGCGTACAGCGCACATTCGGCATACTACGGCATACGACATAGGTGATATGGCATACGGTATACGGCATACCTCTGGTATTGTCCGCAGCTGTTAGTGGCTATGGGGAACCTAGTAGGTACCATGAGCCATGAGGTGGTATAATGTCAGCTCATTTGGCGATTAATCAAAAAAAGTCTATCATCTATAAGTGGTAGCCTAAAATAAAATGCTATTGCATAATAAAAAGAAACAGAAATAGAAAAGTTAGAAGTGAAAGAGCCGACTTATCTTTTCACAAGAAATCCATTCAAGATTCATAATGGTACTGAGGTATAAAGATAGTAATTCATATCTTTCAAGACACGAATACCCAGAGAGGTTGAATTACGAAAATAGTTTTAAATATTTCACTGACAGTATAGAGCTGAGGGCAGGGTGCATTGTGCAGCGCCGATGGCCACCGCCGCCGCGCCGCCTGGCGGGACGTGGGGACTATTGGGTACCTATACCTATCAATTGAAATCCGATACGTCACGGTAAAGCTGCTCCGAGGATCGCTCCGAGCGGACGGGTACTAATAATTCAGGCACGAAGGGACTTTTTTGTAGAATACAGCTTTACATAAAGGAGTAGCTCTCTATAGCACATCGCGGGACTTCGCGGCACGCCTCCGCCGCCGGCGACCAATGAGCGGCGGAGGTTCGCCGGGGTCCGCGCCGGGGTCCGCGCCGGGCGCCGCCTCGTCCGCACTAAAAACTTAGTTTATACGAAACGATCGCGGCGAGTGGTCGCGTACCACCGCACCACCACACCACCGTACCCGCCGGGCCGCTCACAGCCGGGTAGCCGCAACACAGTGCTGGCGCGCGGCTATGTGTTTCCACGGTTGACTGACCGACGTCAGCCTCGCGTGTTTGTTTGTTTGTTTGTTGTGACCGGCTGAACCACGAGCGGCAAAGTGTTGGGCGTAAAGCTAGAGATGAAGGTAACACTTCATTTACACCCACATACCTACACATGCGGCACTACACCAATAAGAAAGACATTGGATCTAGGTATACATTGTACGTCAAAATGACTGAGACACACGGTATTATACAATCGATTCATATCAAGTAGGTACCTACCTAACTACTGGGTTACGCAAGTTCAACTTGACTAGTTGTTTACAGAAGTTCCTAGTCCAGTCCTAAGCCAGTTATTTCAGACGAGCGCATGTTTACGCACCTTCTTAAATCTTAATTTCTATCTGTAAGCGCTCTACATTATTTTTAAAGTGACTCCGTACGTTCTAAACATCATGAAAATTAGGTCTCTTTTGTACAGACGGCATATTACCTATTAATGCATACAGTACCTATTAGATATTAACAGTGAGATCTAAATTAATAAACAAGAGTTAGGTACCGCTTTTTGAAAAATAAGCGGTAATATGTTAGGTATTTAATTTTTACGTTATAGGCATCTATAACGTACGTAGGACGGGTGATTTAAACACACTTTTATCGCTTGAAGGGGAAGGTTGCCTATGTATACAGCTTACCTATCTATCAGGATGTTTGAAATTAAATAAATTCTCATACGTCCGCTTAATGTTTACATATTTAGCTATCATAGAGTTGGCATACACATAAAACAATCTTAAACAAATAGAAATTTCAACACTTTTCAAAGAGTTCCATCGGTACAACTTAGGCCTGGTTGCCTGAGTAACCTAAGTCGTACTTAGAACAACTGATAACATTAAAATATTATACTACACTGCAATGTTACATTATTTGTTATATCTTACTTAAAATACTTTTGTTAAATGATTTTTTTATTTGATTTAGGTAGGCTTACAAACACTTCAAATGTAACCACCACTCACGCCATTGCTTCAACAAATCCCTGCCGTGAGTGGTCCAGCTCCAGGGAGAATAACTAAAACATTATCCAATTTACTTACTAAGTAAAGATAGGTACGTTCCTGGCTATTATCATGTATAATAAATGTAACTATTAATATAATCAATCCAGTAAAAATTGCGACAATATGAGTTTTGAACCCACCACAACAGCACAAACGAATGTCGCGCGTCGCTAGTAAGTAAATCCATCACATTGATAATATACAAATATGACGTATGATAAACTTCTATACTGCTCACAGGATACTGTTTACATTTATTAAATTTTGTTATCAATAAAAAAAGTATTTCAAATATATTACTACGGTTCCAATGAGTTTCGTAATTATTTAATTTATCTGTTGCCGTCGAACTAGAGCAGCGCGTCTCGTGATCGCTATCGGTTTCAAATTCAAATCATTTCCACTTTGTTTGGCTTCACTAACATAGTTTCAAATGTATTCCTGACTCCTGTCCAACGCGAACGGTACTCGCACTCGATAAACATCGCGATACAGTTTTATTCTCGTCTGTGTGTTTGGGTCTGCTTCAGGGGCCACATTTGGTTAAAATATTATTTACTTAGTTTTGCCAAAGATTATGCTTCTATTAATTATCTGTTTGCTCGCCCTATGAACGATTAAAGATTTATTTTATAGTTAATATATTGAATTATGTAGTATTCGTAATAAAATTTAAATTTTCTACACGTTTCCACATAAACTTTGGCCAATATCCTAATGCTTCATGCGCGGAAAACCAATTATTTTGAAATAATTGAGGTCTTATTTACCTCAATCTTAATTTCCTATAAAATAAAAGTAAGATGAGAATTAGATGTTATCTAATTTGAGATACCCGTCGTTACACATCATATCATACGATGTGTGCTCCAGGCTTTATACTCGTACGGACCGTCCTTGTCACTGAACGTGGCAATACCGATTCAAACGTATCTGAAAATGTTATCACTGTCGCATTGATATTTAAATTACATGCAAAATTAACAGGAAGTTTTTGTGTCTAGCCGCTTAAATATACGGATAAATAAGATTTTAAGTTTTTTTCTGTTGGGACGGCAATGCAAACTCGCGAGATTGATTTTTTGCTGAAAACGTGTGCATAGGCCATGAATTCCATTTTATGATTATCATCAATATTAGTTATAATACGGGTACTCACGATATATATTTTATTTTATACGCCGATATTTTGACCCAGTTACAAGGATCAGAACAAAACACTGGACTTATCATTTAACTACGTAGGTATTTTACCATCAGATTATAATTTTAGTTTTGAAATCTTATTGGATAGGCATTTTTTGGATAAGCTTGTTAAATCAACCTTCCACAGTAATAAATAGTTATGAGAGTTAGCATTTTTAGCTTTTAGCTAGTATAATTAAAATTTAAAAACTACCTGGAAATAATAAAATGAAATTGCACTTCTAATTGAACAAAAAATAAATAACAATAAAACATTTAAATGACGCAATTAAAAAACAGTAAGAATTGTAAATAAATATTATATTTTTTTGTCAGCTTTATTTCGTGCGCAGCCATACTACAGATTATGCTGCCCCCTTCAATCTCGCAATCTCGCGAGATCTCGCACCAAAATTGTACGAGGCTCAGTCTCGTAAAATATGGACGAGATCTTCGATATAATCGAGATTGCATTCCCTAGTTGGTACCTGTAGTAGCGAAATTAAAATTAACATCATTTTTTAAAATATCTCGGTTGTGAAAATTCCAAGGTTGACACTGCTAAGTCACCACAATTTCATTATGCTACAAGAGAATACCAAGCAGGAAATAAAAATATGGCTAAATGGAATTGTTTCACAGCTTGTTACTTGTGCCTCTTGTGTTTATCATAGTAATTAAAGATTTATTATAGCCCTAAATGATGAGGTCTATGGGCTGTTACCCCCTCGCTCTCTCTCTTACTGACTGTGGAGAGACTGTCGTGTTATTTAGGTACTCCGGACGGGTTTAAGTAGATATCCATGATTTCAATCAGAACTACCTACTTAATGAACACGTGTTTCCGGAAATACTTTGTATTTTAAGTGTGTAATTAATTTATTTCACAGTCCAAAAACTCTCCTTAACTAGATAGAGATATCCAATTAAGATTTTACGTAGTTAAAAGTAAATAAGATAGAAGGTAATAAACTTCAGTTATATAAATTCATACTATAATAAATAACTCCGCAAGCTAGAGAGCATTGTTAGGCTATGTATAAGTTGTTATATTACTTACACCCGGCGTGTTCACTACGCTAACACTTTTCTGATGAGATGAGAATGACAAATCAGTGTTTTTGTGTTGACGTTGATGCATGATCTTTTCATAATATTATCTTCAAATTTTTGAAAAAAACCTCTTTTTATACCTACTTAAAAAGCAGAAAGGGTATTCTATGGTATTGGTTATGAAATGATATTCCTTTTACTTTGCTCTATGATATAAGTATTTCTAGTTTCCCTAACGTTCACATCAATAACAATCTAAACTTTTTTCCATAGAATTTTATGTATGTTCTAAATAGATTGACATATTCCGTATTCTAATCTAAATATTTAGTTTTTCTACATAACTTCTTGTATGACAGCATCTGCATCGGGCGATCGTTGTTGAACCAAAGGGGTCGCTCGACGACACATAATATAATTAACATAACACAATATCATTAGGGATAAGTGGAAAATCGACCGATAACAATAGACCGAATGTGCTTAATTCATTGTTTAGTGATCTTAAACCACCTTAGGATTATTGCCTTTCAAATGAAAGCATATTGAGAGATCGGTTGGATGGTTTTTTTTTATTTTTTATATCTTATAAGTTAATGCTTGACAATCTCACCTGATGGTAAGTGGCGATGTAGTCATTGGTGGTAAAGCGCATTAACTTAGTAAAAGCCTATTCACTCTTGCCTTGAAGACACTCACATTATAATCGAGCGGGAATACCGACGCGGGCAATTTATTCCAATCCTTCGCTGTACGCATAATAAATGACATCATGACATGATTTCATAATGACATGATTTCAGAGTCTATAAAGGACATCCCTACAAACATTGTTTGCGTTTTATAATTAGGTATATAGATTTAATCTAATAATAAAGAAACACAATTAGAAGTGAGTTATGGGTACTAGCACTTTCTTATCCAACTCATAGAAAATATATTAAACTTTTATCTTCATGGTCATTTTTAGTTTCACATAGTTTCGTCATGTCGTCCGTCCACGGGAAATAATTCACAGCAGATGAATTTAAAAGGAAAACTATCACGGCGTAATTTATGTGTAATAGTCGATGAACTTATAACTACCGAACCCAACATGGCGTGACCTGACACGCACTTGGCCGATATTATGATAGTTGATGTTAACTGTCTAATGAAAATATGTTTTCCTATTCAATGTTAACTAAATTGTAGGTTTGAAATACGGTAGTGTGAAATTTTTAATAAATTTAAACTGCTTTTCTATTTAATCTGAAATTTGGGAAAACTTATTATGAATACCTATCATTTTACGCTTCAGGTAATCTTACATTACGAATTTCCTTTTTGAAATAGTTATACTTCATGCACAGTATATACAAAAGTTGGCCAAACAACATTATGTTAGGTACCTTCGCAAATTCGCATAATGAACAATTACTTATAATATCTCAAGAAATAACGTAACTAGGTACCTATATAAATGCACGTAAGATGATCGAACACTAATAAAAATATATTGGTACAGTAAGTTCTAGTAAAACATCTAAAAATATATTACCTAAGTTTTCTTTATGCCATTCTATGATCATACATTTATTTAATACAATTTACTACTTATTGAATTAAATGAGGGACATAATATTGTAATAATCATGTGTAATGAATAATTAGTATTGCGAGTTGTTTATAACAAAAACTTCGACGTGCTGCGAACAGACGCAGCAAAAAAATTATAACTATATTTTTTATCCTTGATGACGGAAACCACTTTTTAGGGTTCCGAAGTAAAATCGGAACCCTTATATGTATTAAAGTTTCGTCATGTCTGTCCGTCCGTCTGTCTGTCTGTCCGAAGCAAAGGATCAAGCACTAAGGGTAGCTAGAAAGCTGTAATTTGGCATGGATACATATTTATAAAAGCTTTGGAATCGTGGAATAAAATATTGAAAAACATTTTTTCAGGGTACCTCCCCTACCGGTAACGTGAGGATGAATTTTTATTCGTCGCGTACCTATAGTGTGAGGTATCGTTGAAAAGGCTTTCTAAAAATATTATGGGCCTTCAAAGACGAATTTTTTGAAATAGGGGTCTTTTAGGTAGATATAATTTTATTTATCCCAGGAACATAAATGTAAATATTCAAAAGTAATTGAAGACCCCATTAAATATACCATGAAAATCATTTCATGAAGAAATAAAGCTTTCTTTGTCAAAAAGTTATCAAGCCGCATGAAAAGCTAAGTCCCTAACTCTACAACCTGCCTCTTGAGGTATGGTGCGCTAAGAAATAAACTTTTAATGCATGCAATGTTCCTAAATTCAAAATAATTTATTCATGTAGGTATCACTGATACACTTAGCACGTCATTTCTTTAATCTACCAGCTTTTCGGAAAGGTGCTTTATCATGGAGGAGAACAAAAGCCGTAAAGAAGCTACAAGTATACAAGCATCAATGAAGAAATTCCATTAAAAATATTTTGACATCACTTTATAATAATCTAATAGATTTCCGATAATACAGCAAAAAGTTTTGCTCCTTCGCTCTGCGGCTCTCGTAATAAAAATAAATAGTCGCGATTATGAAAAAAATATCTTCACATGAGTGAATGCATAATGAAACGAGTGTTCAATATGCACACCAGGTATAATATTTAAATTGATGATGCGTTTGAATTATTAAAATACGAATTCCTGACAAATTAAGTAAAAAACAGTCATTTTGGTTTTTGCTTTGTAGTGTTTACTATTAATCTAATCGATTATAAAAAGGTAGGTACAATCAATTTTATTCTAATTAATAAGTCATTTCTCATAGTTATATGTTGAAACAAAAACCGGAAAAATGTTATGTAATTGTTGAACATAGCGCATCAGTAGGTAGATACAATTTTTAGTATCTCGAAAAGAATTAGATTTCAACGTTTTTATAATATATAACCATATATAAAACTCAAATAATGTTTGTACGGTGTACGGATGTCCTTTATAGACTTTCAAACTATCCATCTAATATGCCTCAAAATGGTTTCATTTGAAAGGTCAGAGACCACTAAAACATGGATAACCTTCGGTCTATCGATAAAGTCAATTTTCCACTTTTCCCATGCAACAATTTGAAGATCATAAGTGAAGATGGCGCATCAACGTCAAAGTCAACTCTAAAACACTGATCTGACATTATCATCAGAAAAAATTTAGCGTAGTGGAACACGCCGGCTCATAATAAGGAGTAAAGTGTTCCAGAGTTCCCAAGACAGTTGGTAGGTACACCATACAGCACCCACGTTATCACTACAATCAGATTTCCTTCTCCGCGAGTATAGTAGTAAGTTGTAGCCATACAATACAATTTCCAAAGTGTTAACGTATGCAAATGTTACAGCAGATTTGATATAGATACGAGTTAAACCTTTTATCAGATGCAGATAAGTAAAAACGAGAACAAAAACAAGCAGTAATTTACTGACATTGCTGTAAAGGAAAAATAATAAATAATACGAATGTACGAGTATGTAGGCATTTCAATACACTTATTGGAATCGAAAATTTGAAGAAATTGAAAAATTTAAAACCAAAACCTGGTCAATTGAACAACTGGACTAATGATGAGCTTGCAAGTATGTTTAATTATACGACAGCCTAGAAACTTGTATCTATTCCCCCTTGTTCGTCTCTTGGCTTCACCACATTAACGGCCCACTACTGAGTATGTTCCATTCCACCACATAACGCCAGTGCAGCTTGATGGAGGAGTTAGTGACCGACGGTCGGAAGTTTTCATGTCGCCCGAAAGGTTCCGTGGATCCAGGATACATGGATTATGACTGTTGTCTAACGGTAATTTCCGCGTCCGCTGGCTTACCTTTGTCGACCATGATATCGAGCTATGAGCGCTTTTCTTATTTATACAATAAATTGATATTAATCCAATATGTAATATTATACTTAGGTATACATATGTATATTGTTACCAATACCGAGTAATATTGCGAAAAAATGAAACAAGGCAACTCGCAGCTGACTGGAAATGTCAAGTGTAGTTACCGATACAATTGTTTTGGTTTGGTATTATTATCATAAGCGCTCAGTTGTCCTCGTGATATTAGCGTACGGAGTCCGATTCAGGAGTACAGCGACTCCCTGTGTTGGGTGCCACGCGGCCACGCCCCTGCTGCGTCTCCACGGCTACGCGGCTGTCGTACAGAAGCATAGCTTTAACAAACAGTTTCGACATTCCGAGAATTCCTCCAACACTTCTGATGGCTCGCCTGCTGAGTTATAGGCAACAGTTCCAGTAAAAGAAAGTTTGTCGGTCTGTTCAATGGATTTAATGATAATATGATAACAGCGATAGTTAATTTATCTTTATTAAGAGTCCTAATTGAGTTCTCATTCATTATAAAGTACAGGCAATGGAATATGGACAGTTTCCCACTTTACACGACTGCTAAGAAGCGTTATGTTTTTCACGCGTATTTTTCCTTACGTATCTTTCTTATGTATGGACGCGTGTAGTTGTTGTTGTTTTCAAATGATTAGTTGTTGTTGTCCCTACTGGCCTTTGCAGCTTCACGCGGACTGAGTGGCGAGTCCTGGAGGAGCCAGCCGATGTGAGATGAGCAATGGATGCGTGTAATGGATTTATATAATTAATATACCGTTAGATTCGTCCTGATAACCCAAGTGCTCTTAGATAAGTGAAACGAAAAAAACAAATATGGTGACTGTGAGATGCTATTGTTTGAAGTATCAAAAAAATAAATAAATCGGATAATGCAGTATATGAATGTCGAAAAAACTTTTAACGTCACTGCATGATATTATGTCGTTTCCAAAGAATGGTTTATCTTCTCAGCCAGCTCAACAGTTAAAGTTGAAAATTTTACTCAAATATAACTTTTTTTCTCAAAAAAGTATCAATCTAAACCATTTTTACTCATACTATCGCTACTATTTCTATTTTACATTTTTGAAGCGTATGTAACGTGAAGTGTTTAGTCAAATTATCTTTACGTCACAGGATTTATGGATTTACAGGATTCTTACTATCAACATAACAATACAATGGTACATATCGGTTTTATAAGTAAAGGAAAGTAAAGCAGTGTAGTGTCGCCACGCCGCGGCGCCGCGCCGGCCGGACAGGGCGAGGCGAGGGAAGCGCGCAAAAGACTTCAACGGGCACAGCGCGACGCGGCTCGCGGTACCCACTGCCATTCGCCCTGTATCTCGCTCCGTCGCGGCCTCGGTGCTCGGCAGATAATGCAGCTGGGATTATGACAATTTTTCATATACTTATTTCTTTTGTGTAACTTTAACTACGTTAACGTTGCGTGCTAAAAATGTAGGAAAATTTAACTAATTCGATGTCTGCGACGTTTTAGGAGTTGCAATCGAAGTATTTCAATAACGGTTGTGACACCGAGAGGTTGGGTGTCGGCTGTCGTCACCGAAGGGGTCGCGGCGGTCGGCAGCCACCACGGCGGGCCACAGTGGGCCAGTGCCACGTGAGCTACACCAAATCCGATTACGCGGCGTCGGGCGTCGGGCATCGGGTGCCCGCGATAAATCGTCGCTGCGCGCGCTGTCGTCGGCGGCGATTCGTTACGACCCGGTTTACCGAAAACTTATTCGATCCATCGAGAAATATGGCGGCGGCCGCTTTGGATACTAATATGTTATTTAAAGCGGGCGAGCCGGCGCGGAGCCCCGCGGCGCTGCCACCGGCTCAATGCCGATATTAATGATCGAAATGTATCATTGCGAGCGATGCGAATGTCTTCTTCGGCGCGGATGGATCGCTTGACGGCCAGCAGTGGACGACCGCGACCCCGAACCCCCCTCCCCCTCCCCCTCCCTCACCGCGCCGCCACTCACCCTCACTGACCACCTCCAGACCGAGTCATCGTGAATAGTGTGTCGCGCTGATGACTAGTTCCAAAAATCAGGAGTCTATCCATGTAAAGACGGGCACAAGGAAGGAAAAGGTAGAGCTACGCATGAGACTCCTGACCCCTCCGATCCAGCATCAACAAGAGAGCGATAAGCCGACATCTTCCTCATTCTATGTAAGCTGATACGAAGATCAACCATGTAGTACCAGGGCTGACGAGTCAACTAATTTCAAATTGTAACAATCAAAAGTCATGGTTGGGGGAGTAGAAATCAGTAGACGCTATCCGCACCATCTATCTGTATATATTGCAATGACTTAACGAACACGACTAATGCTTCATACAAGTACTTATATTTTGTTTTCATTACCCCTAGCAATCAAAATACCTATGAATTTTTATTCTTCGCTACCCTATAGTGTGGGGTATCTATCGTTGAAAAGGTCTTCCAAAATATTATCTCATTAAAATATAAATGTGAAATAAGAGCAAAGTTAAAAAAAAATAGATCTGAACGAGTGCCAAGTTCTGTGTAGAAAATCCTAAATCGTTGTCACAAGAACATGTAACTCAAACTCTACATTTGACTTGTACAATTATCTTTTAAAGTGCTAATTTTGATTAGAGTCAAGTGACCCCCCCTGCTGGCTAAACGGTTGGAGTTGGACAAGTGAAAATTCTCAAAAATAGATTATATGATGAGTTTACAAGGAAAACTATCACGGTTATATTAGCATAAGTAGTTAATGAGTAATACGAGTAGTCGACAAACTTACTACTTCGAAACCCTACATTGCGCGTGGCCTGAAACGCACTTGCCCGGGTTTTTTATACCATGTGAAATGTCTTCTATTAATAAGCTTATTGATATAAAACCCAAATGTTCCTTGTAACGTTATTAACAAGGGCAAATTCACACCCGATAAATGACATTCAATATCGAATCGCCCTCAAAAGAGGTTCGGCCGTGAGGCATTCGGAATATTTTAATATTCCACAAATCAACGTCTGTTTGAGTTTAAACGTTTTGTATTTTTTGTGGTCTTCATATCGACGGAGGACAATTGATTAGAGCAGTGCGCAGCCGCATATCGACGCGTCGAGAGGCGCGAGGCGGGCTTATTAAAAGATATCTTCGGGGGGTTCCCGTCCATTTGATGGGTTCTGCATATTTATCATAAGTGTATATTTTTACAAAACTATCAAATATTTCAAAAAGGAGGCTTATTACAGCTGTTTCTATGAGAATTTAGTTCAGTGCTGGTAATTTTAAACGACATATAATCTAACCATCAGTATAAGAAGACTAAATGAGAATCTGTTCATTCATTAGTCATGTACACGGTGGGAAAATGCCTGACTGCCTCTAAGCCATTTTTCTTTTACAATTGGCCATGAAATGATTTAGGTCCAGGTGTTTAGTTCATAGTGTCACTCAGAGTATTTGCCGTTATTATTTTGTTTGATTACATGACGTGACAAAGTTAATGAAAAATTTGATATATTATGAAATAAATTTCACTCTTAATTGTTAATTAATTGGCATTTTTATCACAAGTACGCAAGTGTACAAGTTACTGCAAGCTATTTCAGTTTAATTTTAAATCCATAATATTTAATAATAAACTCAACCTACTTTACCTTACGCAACGCTCACCTTGAAAGCCTCCTGCCGCTTAGTAATATAGAATACCATAAAATCATCACGACGAAGCAGAGCTCGCGGCACGCCACCAAACATTGTTTCCGACGGAACCCAGCGCTCGGGAGAATCGCCCGTCATTGGGCCACAATGCCCGCATCGGCCGGCTCTTCACCCTTGTTTATTCAATAAACAGGCTATCCTCGCCCTGTCATCTAACAACTCTTTCTACGCTTTTTATGCCCCGACACGACACACCACGACACACCACGACACGCCACGACACGCCGCGCCGGTAGCGCACCGCTGAAAGACAGACGGCTCTCGCATCGCGGGGAGGTTTCAAATACGTTTTGTTGAATAGTAAAATATGATACTAATAATAATAATTTTTATATTTACGGGTTTGGTTTAGACGAGCGACACTAAAAACGAGCAGTTCTGCAGCAGATCTTATTGACGTTGTAGTTACGAATCTACTAAATCACTGTCGCAATCGGTCGAAACAGATCACTATTACTAACCGACGCACTAACGATTTTAATACTGCACCTAGTTATTTTTAGTACATAAGCAACGAGTAATTAGTTACTTAAACTTTTGGGCACTACACTCCATGAAAGTCCATTACCATTTCCTATAGAGGAAGGTACGATATGTAACTGAAAATTAGTCGATTCCTCATTTATGTCACCAACGTTGACAGTACGTTTTGGAAGGATAAAAGGACGACGTAGAAGTTAGAAGGCTCATCATAAGTAGTTTTTGATTTATTTATAAAAGATGGGCGGTGCATTTGGGAAAATAATGCAGTTTAAGGTGCCTATAAAAATATCGGACCATCGTTACCACAAGTTGCAGTACAATTTAATATAATCACTAGAATTATCATTTAAATATACGAGTGCGCAAAACATTGCATTGTTACAATTAAAAGGCGATCCCCAATTTTCGGCCCCGAACCATATGTAATCTGTGCTAGAACATCGGACTAGACAAGAGCAAACTATATACCAAAAAATTCGTCTTATTTATAAGTATACATATATATACATAATAATACATATTTAAAACTTAGATTCAGCTGCTCTTGCCAAATGAACAAAATAATGCAAAAAAGTTTTCACAGTATTTACCTCATTACATACGATTTTATAATCGATTGAATCGATTGATAATGATCGATTGATGGAACATAATAATATATTTTATGTATTATTTAGTGATTATAATTATAATATTAATTTATTTTTTACATATTTTCGTATTCCATATAAATCAAAACTATGTAATATATTATAATTACCATTCAATCGTTACGCTAATTTTATTAAATTACATTTCGAATATTTTGACATCGATTAATCGATTGACAACAATGATGATGTAATCCCTAATAATGTCATTTTGGTAACCATAGTATTTACCATACCATAGTATTTGTCATCGATCTTTCATCTTTCTACGCGTGTTCTTGTATATTTTACTATCAAATATTTTCAGCGTATTTGGAGTCCTATTTACTATTGAAACTCATCGACACGTACACAGTGATTTTAATTTTCTATTGTATTCGCTTTCGTACTTGTGTTTTGGTGAATGTGTTTCGCAGTTTCGCTACAATTTCTTGCAAACCAATACTATATGAATATGGACTCCTTAATCGCCTGTTTTGTGACTGACAAAGGTTCAGAATAAGTCCTGAACACTGGATAACGTACCCTATACATCTTTAGAAGATCAGGAAGTTGCTGTGGCCATACTTACAATGAGTATATTATGGTATCTTGATTGGGCAAGGTACCTACTAACGAAATATAACGCCTCCTGCACAACTACACGAAATATTAATATATTATAATGATAACTAATAAAATCTCTTGAAATATGCAATAGCTTTTATTATACAACCTTTTTATGACATTCGTTTTGGGTGAAAACCATTGAAGTAGTAGATATTATAATAGACACCCGCAACGTAAGTGTAACATACATATTAAATAGCACTGTGACACGAGTATGACATAATCATAACCTATAATTAAGGTGATTCGTTCTAGGATTTCCTTAGTTGGCCATTGCTGGCAGCCGTGAAAATTGGAGAAATTGAACTTTTTGCAATAATCTAATTAACAGCCAATTTCCAGTCTTGTCTACTTAGGCCTGAGTTTCTATGGAAACTGGGGTTCTCCTTTGTTACTTATCAAGAATTATAATGGCCCTCTTTACGCTCTAAATATAAAGTAGTGAGTATATGAGTATCAGCTGAGAGTGTCAATGCAGGTCAATGCAATCCTAAGTCGAGTAAACATCTCTTCAGATTCGATCGCTTGCGATAATGTAATTGACGTAGCCGTGTTGTTCTGTTGTTCCACACCTGGCCACCTGCGCGCTGCGTAACAGAATCTCAAATGCGGAAACATGGACGTCATTTCTTTAACAACATTTGTTTGGGTGTGACGTGAAAACTTAACTGTAAGTATATTCACAAGGCCTGCAAATATATTAAAGGTACTACAGGCTGTGTGGCACCTACTCATGACGATTCAATAGTCTCATCGTTCCACGGGTGATTTTCATTTAGTACTCACTGTTCAACAGTATATCGCAATTAAAATATTATAATTTCCTTTATACTTAATGCATACGTTATTGCGCGCTTTAAAAATAATTTTGAATTTAATTAAAAAAAAATTGCGGGAATAATTGTCTTAGCTAGAGTTATTTCAAGACTGGAGTTACTAAAGTACTTAAACACTACTAACTCTTACTACAGTTTACACCAAAAATTGCATACTTGAAAAGGACTAAGGGCAGGAAAACAGGTATAGTATTCACACATACCTGATAACTGTAAGCTTTGATCGCTTTGAATACTAATATTTTGACAGCAGAGAATACAATTCCAGACACGATTTCCAATAAGGAGCAACCACAGAACGTAAAAACGTTACTCAAGGCTACAGTGGAGTCGAGGCCGGGGACAAATGGCAGCGTAAATCATTCAAATTCCGGATTGTTTTGATAGGTTTGTTTCTCCCAGCCTTTATTTATATATGTCGGGTGTGGATCACGGTCAGGCGGTCGGGCGTTCGGGCGTTCGGGCCGATCACCGAATAAGTTGCCCGTTCCGACAGTGACAGATGGTCGTCGGCCAGCTTGTAATTCACACCTCCGACAAACATACAATACGATTATGTACTGTGATTAATACCGGTCTCGACCGCGATCACCGCGTAGTCCGTGCACTATGCTCGCAGGAATCCAACCCTATTAATATTTCATCAAACAGATGGTTCCCGCGATATTAATAGTGTTCGACACCACTGTATTCATAAACACTTTGTTCGCGCTCACAAAAAATCTCGACGCGTTTGGAGTGAAAACATCGCGCGACTCACATCGACCCTCCCAGTTACCGTGTTTTTTGTTGCGGACCATCCGTGTTTCGACGGTCACTTATACATCAACCTCCACTTCGCATCACAACATCACTTTGTATAAATATTACGTAGAGAAAAGAAGAAAAATGGTCTCTAGCTTCAACACAAGTTGTCCTACTATTTCATAAAAGTCCTTATAGTTTTTACTCGACTATGGAGACCAAAGTAAAAGTTATGAATATAGTGTTAGCAGTCTATGTTCCTTACGTAGGCACTGTAGGGATAAACTACTGCCGAATTTAATAAATGAGTAGAGGTGTAAATCAATTGGTCCAAGTGACATACAACCTATATCATAGTTAATTAATCAGCTCAATTTGTACATACTTGTACAAGCGCATTTTTTCGAAGAATTGCAATACCTGAAATAACATCTACAGTGTACACGAAACTCCCAGAACTACTCAGAACAAAAGTTTTGTTCCATCAGGATAATACTCTTCTTCACACGTGTGTCGAATGTATGGCTAAATGTTGTGATTTTGGTTTTGAATTATTTTCCCATGAGACTTGTTCTATTGATTTGATTTGACAAGACCTTGTCTCTTTTTCAATCCTAAAAAACCACTTGGTTTACGCTAGTAATAATATTTCAATGCTTGGTTCCCGTACAATTTCCTCCAATGAAGAGGATAGAGCTCCAATAAATAAATCTTTAGAAGACCTTGAAGAAATGCTTTAGAAAACTGATTTAGCACACGTATTGAGCTAAGTTATGATTGTGTCGAAAAATAAAAATATTATTATACGAAGTTTATATTATAATATTTTGTTTTCTTGACTAGCCCACGATCTTTTCAATCCATCCTCGTAACAACATTTACTACGTGTCCAACAATGAACCTACCGTCGCCGCGTCGTTCGACAAGCGAGGTAGGTGAAAGAGCTCCCAAATAAGCATATTAACATAACACCTAACGCCATTACTTATCAACGGGTCGCAGGGACATATTTTATTAGGGAGTTATTATTGGAGGTACTTACAAATGTGTCGGAGGGCGCACAAGCCGCACAATCGCCGCCGTTCATCATCCTGGCGCGCTCGAAAGAAGTTAATGTGGTCGAAACCGTAATCCCCATGTAAGAGCTCATTTCGTAGGGATTAAACTTGTCCTGGCCGGTGTAATTTATCAATTTGCGTCTTTCGCCGCGCGTAGATATTTTATAAGGGTTTACGGAAAATAATGCGTCGAATGCGGAGCCCCTCGCCCCGCGCGCCCCGCCGCTCCTCCGCCCCGTCGCCCCGGTCCCGGTCGGGCTCGAGAACGGAACACTTTATCTGGTGCCCACGGACACATATATTTCCTATTCTGCACACGATTGCCTCCATATATTGTGACTTCAATTATTTACAATTCACGACAATTTTACAATCCAGCAACTCTATTTCTGTCGATACCTGCCCTGGCGAATATGCTTGCAATTTTTTCGTACCTAAAGTGATTTTCATTTGCAAATTTCACAATAGTTCATTAAGTATTTATTTTAATATTTAAGTAACGTCGTGGCTAATTTTTTAATTTTAAAAGAGATTTATTGTCTGGCAGATTAATAAAGTAATTTTAAAGTATAAATCACGTAAGGAATGATTGTTTCCGAGTGCAATATGAATATGATATTTAACGGTGCGGTGGTTACTTTGTGTGCGGATCGGTCTGGGAACTTGACGTTGCCGGTGCCGGTCGGTGCCGCATGGCGTGCCGATTGCCGGTGCGTTACAATGTGTTTAGTTCGTTTTTATCGGAACTTACGAACCCGCGCTATTAAATCTGAATGGAGGCTGTATTATAAATTAGCCGAGAAGCGGACGGAGAGTCAGAGGCTCGGACAAACATCGGGGAATAAAATTTAATTACCGTGCCGTCGAACGCCGTCAACATTTTTTGGATTGAGGAAAAGTTATTGACTCCTCTTTCAAGTTTCATTCCATTGGGTACCGTTTGTTCTTTCGTAAAACTTTAGATTGCTTTCCGATATCGATTAGGGCTCACTGCGTGCCTATATTATATTATTTAATATGCTTAAATAGGTTATTTAAGCATATTAAATAATATGCTTAAATTACCTATTTAAATAAAATAAAATTAATAAAGGTCTAATTTGGATTCAATCAGATAGAAACGTTCACTTATTTTTTGGATGGCACAACAATATGCAGTGTAATTTTTATGCATGTTTTTCAGATCGAATGATTTATATTTGAATTTTAGAATCATGATGTAGATAGTGTCCATATCTGAATTGCTTTTTCCATTCCGAACACATTGTAAATGCTTGCAACGACTATCCCTTGGAATAAAAAATATAAGATTTATACAAAATGCAAAACCTGCCTCCACAGTTTTATAATATGTAATACATTATTAAAATGTTCAAACAGAATGTAGGTCATCCATCGGCGCGTGTGAAACGCAAACGAACTAGGTACCCGGTCTTCTGACATCTATATTACAGCATGTCATGAGAATATAGAACGTCACAAGTTCCCAAAATTATCGATCAGAAAGCAGCTTTAGCGGCGGGGGATAGGATTTGATTTGGAACAAGAGCGATAATGTACACAAAGCTAGATCCACTTGTGTCAATTGTTTCAGAGTCCGAACAAGGTGAAAGAGTTGTCTTTGATCAATTGTGGCTGTTCAAACAGACGTGTTATTCAGAAAATCCGCCGTGAGCTGCGCCGGCGCCGGCGTCGCGGCAAAGGCAATGTTTGCTCACTGCGGCCGCGCGACCCCCAGGCCCTGGGGAATGGTCCCACCACATCCCAGCAATCATAAAAATGTGGGATATAAGTTTCTTTTTAAGCGGAAGAATACGCGGGTAACAACTGGATTTTAGCATAAAAGGTTATGAATAATACGAGCTCTGAGCTCTGTATCTCCCATTAAATTTTTGCGTTTTATTAACAAAATCTACCGCAGCGCTGTGTTACCTGTGTCGTTTGTGTTGTGTAGGTAGGGTATTACCTGTGGGTATTACAATTTAATCACTGTACGGTCATCTGTGGCCTCTGGTAAGTTCAGCGGATAAAAACAAAAGACGTTAGAAACAATCAGTGAAGCAGTCCCAGTGAGGGGGGCGCGGCGCGGGGCGGCGCGGGCGTCGCGGCTCAGAGATCAATATCATTGTCTAAAAACATATCGTAACCGTATGTAGCGATTAGCCCGATAACACCGTTTACCATTGTTCTAAGACCACCGCAGCATCCCATTCTTCTGAGAATCGGCCAGCGGGACGCTGGTGCGTCACGTGACCCACGTGGGTTGCAGCCCGGTCAGGATGGATGGTGGCTGATGCCGAACGAGTACCTAAATTAAACATTAATGTATTTGTTGTCATTGACGGGTTCTATGGTAAAGAGTGTTTTATTTCACACCGGCTATTTCCATAAAAAAAAGAACTCTTGCTGTTTATACGAATATGTTTTAACATAATGTATTGTTTCTAATTGAAGTGTTCTACGCTATGGTAGGTAAACTTTTTGTTGTTTATTGATAAATAGGTACGAGTGTGTTATATTTACATTTTAGATTCTTAGGTATATATTATAATATAATATTATTTAAAGCAAAACAATTAGATATCAAAATACTGCGATATTCACATAAGCTTTTTACTAAAAATAGCCCAAGAATGCATTTCTACATGACTGTATAAATAATATTGGTAACAAACACCAACGTAGATATTAGTTATTAAAAACGAAATCCTTACTCTATGATTTTGTAACACATAGACCTACTCTACGTATTAATTTGCTTGACACATTGATTATATCTTTGTATAGTTTTAATCATAAAAATACCATTAGATTCATTAATATGGCAAATACAACTTGATCAAACTCACTATTACATTGGTCTACGAGTATACTCTATACAATTGGGTTGGGTAATACTAATAAGTAAGATTAGCTCATACAAATAATAAGTGTGGCGGGACTGGCAGCGGGCAGCGGGCAGCGGGCAGGTGTGGGAGGGCACGAGCGGGCGCGGGCGGCCGGCGGGCGCGGCGCCCGGATGCCGGGGAGATGTTTGTCGACCACTCGCTCATTGTTTGTAGCTACACCTCTCAACTTGCCAAATTGATAAATTTTCTGTAACAGATAGATGGTCATCTAAATCATAATGTAAATAAACAAACTCACATAGTTTTGTCGGTTTTGTCAAACTCTGTTTTGTTAGTAATAGTTTGTTTTAATTTGATGTGACATCATGTTGTCTGACTGAAGCAAGCAGGCCACATCACTCGGAGCGCTTATAAATTGATGAGGTCAAAAAGTTCTCGAATGAAGTCCACGCCTCGGTATAAGGAGCACAGATTGCCTCCGTTTCAGCTCAGGATCGGTCAGGGTAATGAAGCCTAGGTATGTCCAGCAGAAAAATTCGAAAGGTTGATAGATAGCATCCGGATGACTGAGCTTTGCTCAGTTTGGTATTGTTTAGCAACGCCATCTACTGAAGTAGCTTTAGTGTTGTTACTCGCCAACAGATGTCAGGAAGAGTATATAGTAGTAGTTTTTCATTGCCTGAAAACACGGATAAAACGACATTTTCTAAAAATGAATCTAGCTAGATCGATTTATCACCCTCGAAACTCCCTGCATACTAAATTTCATGAAAATCGTTGGAGCCATTGCCGAGATTCAGAAAATTGTATATACATATTACATACAAGAATTGCTTGTTTAAAGGTATTAGATAGATAGATAGATAAATAGAATATCATATCAATCAAACCTTGAAGCGCTAATATCTCAGCGGCTTGCGTCGATCCTAAGTGATCGACAAAGTTAAGCAACAGCGGGCGCGGTCGGTAGTTGATGGCTGGTAAAAAATATTTTGTACATTTCCATGCTTTGGAGGGCACGTAAAGCCGTCGATTCCGGTCCTCAGGTGGTTTGAAATCTTTCGACACTCGGGTGGCCACTGACCCCTCCACCAATCTGCACCGGAGCAGCGTGGTGGAGTATGCCTAGGCCCCCTCAAGAGGAGAGACCCGTGCCCAGTAGTGGGCCATTAATGAGTTAGATAGACTCTTAAAACGCACTACCAGACCGCGCACTTATTTTTTGAATTATTTAAATCCAACGTATCCCACACCCTGGAATTCCAATACTCGTATTAAATTCGTGATCATTTCAGCCAGGTCGATTGTCATCACTATATCATATCCGAGCACTGAACTATACAAATACAACGTATTAGAACTCCGTCATTCCGTGAGCATTGCTCGCCTCGCACCTCGCGCCTCGGGCGTAACTAGAAAACAATTTGCTACAATAAATATTGACTGATGATATCGATTCCTTTCGTGACATCGATTCGATAAAGTAATTGCTTCATAACGAGTTTGAAATCGGGTTTTGCAGGTGGTCTATCAGATAATTTTGCATTTAAAATACATTATTATCTTTCTGCTTGAATATTCATGGAGACAAAAATGTACTTCCTTTTTTGAAGGCAGACAAGAGAAGCGATGACACTGCGAGTCGTTAGTTTTCTCGACAAACATTAGGTGCATCACTAGCTTAGTGTTCGCTACAGGCGCTCGACACCTGCCGTCGGCTCACGCGCAAGTCGCAACCGATGCGAAATCTTCCTTTTTCAAATTAATTTATAACTGTACAACTGCATTAACGACACACAAGTTGAGCTGCAGGCTGCAGGAGCATCGCACAGTGCACCGTGTTTCAGCTTCAGTAGCGTGTAGCGTGTAGCGTGTCTCCACGATGTATTCACGACATTGACATAAAGAAGAAGGGAATAAGAAGTGCCCTTGTACAAATTTTTTTAAATATTTTTTTCCTATGTATTTATGTGTGTACAAAATAAATAAATAAATAAATAAATAAAAATAAAGTTATCAGTCAGATTGGAGCGTCTTACTTCCCTTTTTGAAAGGTATGAGTAGCTTTGCGTCGAGACCATGTTATTGATCTATTCTGAAAGACCTCAAAAGTAGTAGTTTTCTTTTATCTTACAAATTTCTTATGGACGTACTTTGTTAAGGCAGCTGCAAATAATTCCTATAAGTTTAGTTTTAAGATAAGTAGGTAAGTTCAATTACGGAACCTGAAAAAAAACAGTTGATACCTATCAATACAAAATATTATTTTTATAATTAAAAGTAATATTCAATATCGGATTTTATAGTTTTAAATCTGGTAAATCAGCAGCAATTAACCGTTGCGTCGTCACATTCGTCTCTCAGCAGTCTCAGCTCCGTTTCCAGATGTCAATTTTTGATTCGCGAACCTTTTCTTTGGGTATTTCTTAAACACGAAAGCTTTACCGAGCCTTTCTCGACGAGTCGATACTTAGTCTGTAACTTTAACTTGGACTCCTCTTTGTATTTTACTAAAGGTTGAACAATGAACAGGCTATGGACTTTTAAATGATACCCCATAGGTTCAAATTACATTGAATCAAAGTAATTAAGTACTATGTTATTTATAGTTTCTATACAGATATGTTACCGGCAATGTGTAGGTATAGTTCGGTATGCTATAGAATACCTAGGCTATAATTATAAAATACCCAAAACAAACAAAGTAGCCGGTAATGTGTGTAAAAGACAAAAACTAGGAAGTGGGAGAGGCGAGACGTAAAGGCAGACAGTAAAAGTTTACTTGCTAGATTGGGTTTGGCTGCCAAACCCAAACTTTGGCACATATTTTACGCAAGCTTCCAGCTCACGGCATATCCTCTGGCCTTATCGGCGAGGTTAGGTAATCCCACCCACCTGATGGTAAGTAGTTGTGGTTGTTAGATGGTAAGTCCAAGATGGCGAACGCACTAACTTAATAAATGCCTATTAACTCTTCTCTTGAAGACACAGGACCTACATTATAATTGGACGGAAATACCCACGCGAGCAAGCTATTCGTTAGCTAGACGTTAGCTTAGTCCTTAGCCAGTCAATTGATAGAAGTTAAGGTAAAAATCCCAACATTCATCGAGCGGTTCATCGCCAAAGGCTAAAAATGCTGCAGCGATACATTGTATACATAGTTGCGGAAACACTTCACCCGCCCGCCAATGACGTGGGAGTCTTCAAGAAAGCTTTTTACAAAGTTACTGCACACACCATCTTAAGGCTCCTACACATAAAAAATGCTCAGGCCTAAGGTCAGTTCCTTCCCGGCGCGAAAAAGGAATATGAGATGTCATTTAATAACTAAAAAGAAGCATTGCTGGTAAATGTCCCAAGAGAACCTTTATATTTCCCGGGATAAAAAGTGTTCTTATATACGACCTGGAGTATGGAATGGAGTAATTAATATACCCAATTACCTACATCAATGCACAGATATACAATTAATAAATAATTTAAAAAATACTTTTGAGTTTTAACTTGTTATAAGACTGATGTTGCTATCCGGCACTGAGCCGATTTCTGCGGCTCATGTCGCCGGCGAGATATCCGCGATATTTGCCGCCAGTGTTTAATACCGCGAGAATTATCGTGGCATGCTGAGCCATTACACTGCAACTCTCCTTACCATCAAGTGGGATTTCGGTCATTCATTAATTTAAAATGAAAAAAATATAAAATTTCTATTCATGTAGTTCACAATTTGTTCTGAGTGTGTTTTAAAGTTAATTCTTAATTCCAACCTCCATCATTTAAAAAAAAAAAACATTTTTATTGATTATTCTAATTACTTGATTGTTTAAAAAAAACTCATATTGAAAAAAAAACACTATCGTGTTTTATTTGTCCATCATTTTATAGGTAGATCTAGATTGATAATAAAATAATGTTGACCACACATAATATGTGTATTTGGGTAACTTTACACATTGCCGGTGAACCTCTGTATACGTTAAAGTATGTAATACCTATATACTAGTGAATAATATTCATATCATTTCACACATCCGAACGAGCCAGGTATTATACACATTACCTAGGGATGGTAGTGAATACCTGTATTATATCCTGCATTCCGGTAACCTATACATACATTAAGCTGTGCTAGCCTAGCGGTTAGAACGTTGGTTTCCCAAATGTAGGAGCCCGAGTTCAAATCCTGGCACGCACCACTAATTTTCAAATATTATGTGCGTATTACTAGTTAATTATCACTTGCTTCAGCGAAGGAAAACATTGTGAGGAAACCTACACATCGGAGAGGTCTCCATAATTTTCTCGAAGGTGTGTGTAGTCTTCCAATAGGCACTTGGCCAGCGTGGTAGAATGTGGTCTGTACCCCTCAAATTGTGAGCGGAGACCCCGAGCCCAGCCTGCAGTGGGACAATTTTGGGTTGTTGCACATATTGTTACAGATGATAAATATTATAGATCCGTAAAATTATTTTATTCCCATTCCATTCTCCCAACTATGAGGTGAGACGTGCGTTATAATTATCTGACATGCGTATCAAAATATTCATGTCTACTGTATGATTTCTTTAAGAAGTTAATAAAATATACACAATGTATGCCTATTTTAAATTTTATTGACGATTCGCTCACCTCAGCGGAACGGCATCAGCTGCGTGGCTGCGGCAGTCGGCACCGAGTCGAGTGGTGGCACCACACTACAACACAAGCGAACGCAAACAGAACGGGATGCAGGCAGTTCATAGAATTATACAGCTTTTAATTAGTTTAGAATTTGTTTGAAAACGCTATGAATATTAAAGCCGCTCGCCGACCGTTTAATTTACTACTCCCGGCCTCACGAGCAATTAAAACCGAAAACTGAGCTAGCGGACAACATCGCGTTATTAATATTGGAAGCAACTGGCGCCTTCGGCTGTTAAGAAAAAAGAGCCTCGGAATTTATACGTCAATAAGATTTTGTTGGGCATTATCGTAAAACGTGTATAGTGTTTAATAGTTGGCCAAGGCGCGCCGCTCCTATTAACGCATGAGTTATATGACAGTTGTAATGCGACGGGCGAGCGGTCCCACGGACCAGTACGGGGATCGTACCACGGTCCACGGCTCCTACACCGACCTGGACTATTCAGTCCGCTACTAATTGCCTAACACGGAACTGCCCCGCGCACTAACCCCTGCCTCACCTCTTTTTTTCGCGAATCTTTCTTTGAATGTTCAATACAAATAGAATGTGATGGATTTTCCTCTTAATGAAGCGGCGGGTCGCTGACGGGTGGTACCCGCGTCGTTACTGACTTTAACCACATCAACTTAGTTACAGAGGTGTTCGACACTTCAGAGTGGAAAATCTCGCATAAACTTCGGACAAAATTACCAAACACACTATTACAACAACCTGCACCAAGACAAAAAAACTGTACTATTAACAAAAGATTACGTGAAAGTATAATTTTTACACTTATACAAACTTAAACCCTTTAGGGAAAAGGGTAACGTAACGTAGGAAACTTAGTAAAGGTTCTCCCTGCTCATCTACTCATCTCACCCATCTGCCATCGATGATGATTTCATTTGATGATTTCATTTCATTTCAAATTACTTTTGCGCAGAACTCTATCTACCATTTCCTTTATTTTGACAGATTGTCTAAATAATAGACTGTCATGTGAATTAGTTATTGTATGAGAATTTATCTTTTTGCGAATAATCCGTCATGATATTAAATTGTGTGTAACCTAAGCTCACCGGTTTCTGTCGCCTCTTATGACACCCTGGATTGCCGGCATGGTAGTCGCCTTAGGTCAAGACTTAAAGAAATCTTTAGTATTTACAGTAGAACTTACGCAACGTAGATCAAAGAAAATCACGCGTTTAATTCGTGGCCAAGCCTACTGGGAAAAGTCAACACAGCCGACTTTGTTGTTTTTCCAGCTTGCGGACTATCTTTTGTTACATTGTAAAACAAAGATGTGGATACCTTTTATGTTCTAATGTTGACAAACTTATAACTTTATTATGTGTAGGTATAAAGATTACTCGCAGTATGTTCCCACTTGGACCTGATCGAGGGTACCTACAGTTTCTATGAGACATGATAATTATTACAACGATTGAGATTGAATCTTATCACTAATTGATGATTTTTTTACTGCACCTTATACAAATAGTAATACATATTTACCAAACCCTACGTAATCTGTTTATATTATTGTAGCAACATGCGCATGAAGAGCTTGGATTGGAAATAGAGCTGCGTCACTGGGGAGTCGCGGTCGTCCGTTACAGGCTATTTCCTTATCGAAAGGATTGGTCGTCGGTACCGTGAATAGTTGATTATTTTATTAATATTCATATTTATACAAATAAAGAAATAGAGCAGATGTTTGTCGGTCAAAGCAGCTGCAGATTTCTCCGCGCCTCAATCAAACATTAAGATTGACCATTCCAGATTCGTTTAGTTAATGAAGCAACGCCACTCACATAAAACAATAACTTTATTGTGTGCACCTGTTACAAATGATATTTGAAAAGGTCTCGTTGGGGCGGCCACGTTGTCGTCGTTTATATTCCTCTGTTTAATTACAATTAGATAAATGTCTAACCTAGCTTGCTGCCCGTAAACTTCTATTAATTTATTGAGTCTATCAAGTTCCGTTTGAAAATAAAATAGTGTTATTTACCAAGTCAGTAAACTCTCTATGACATGGGTACCTAGTTATCCACGGGAACCTATAACTTTTAATAATGCTGTTGGCTAAAATATGCTTTAATTGAAGTTCAAATAAAAGTCGCTGACCCTACAGAAAAATGAACGATACCCAGAGCAGTCAATAAACGAATGCCATTCTTGACTGAGACAAAGTGTAACTGCAAATTTAAACTCAAGAATTATCGAATAGAGACATTAAAGATGTCGATTAAATAAGTTGCCGTCTTAAACACTGGGTATCGGATACAAAGTGGTCGGCCGGCTCCGCGCCGGTCGCCGTCGATCGTCCATTACCGTCCGATAGACTTCTCAATATCGAGTGGGGCAACGTATTAAGTAATAAACAGTCAATAAACACGAAAGTGGGCATAGACAAGCGGAGAGCGGCTAATTACAAACAATTAAGCGCCATGATGCCGCGGAGCCGGCACTGCTGGCGCCCCCCGCCGCGAGCCCTCCGTCTCGTTATTACCCTATTTATTGCATATTGGAAACAAAAAGAATGGGGCTATTATGGATTTGGGACTATTATCGACTCTCGAGGCTCAGTGTCGGCTTTTTGTTTCCGATTAAAAGCAAATCGCCAAATAGATGGCTCGTTGTTACATGGTAGGTAGGTACTTGTAGTTGATCCGATACGATTTACATTTCGGTTTCTCGTTTTATATTTAAGTAAAGGTAGAAGTGACTATGACTATTACAATTATGTACTATGTGTCTTCTGATCTGTACTGTGCTTTTAGTACCTACCTACCAACAGCATAATTATGATCATACTTCATAGGTACATACTTTCCGTTTTAAAGTTATGCAAGTCGGGGAAATAAAATCGTATTTTTTATAAAATTTAACAGCATGTCTGTGATTGCAGATACTGTTTGCACCTATCTGCCTTGTACCATTAAAAAGTTGATATTTTTAAGCTTTGAAGACTGAAACGAATTCCTACATCGTTCTTTATTAGCTTGTCCCGCCGGACAAAATTAGGAACAATTGGGATTTCTAATATCAATTTATTTGATGAGACTCGAGCAAGAAATAGCGGCTGGAAATTAACAACTGTAAACATGCCATATGTTTGGTTGGTCACCTGCTTCAGACTTTTCACAATTCCTTATAGTGGCACAGAAGACAAAATAGTACATATTGTAATAGTGGGAGCACGGAACACAGCTGTGTGTTCTGTAGTGGGTGGCTGACTTGAGAGGATTGTCCGAACTACGCATCTCATTATTTTAATTAGCAATCCCAAAATCGTCAGTCAACAACCATGAACTATACGATGACTAAAAGTAAATAGTTATAGATGTGTCGGCGAGGCCTTGAATGTCCAGTCCAGTGAAGGTCCAGGGACGGACCTCTTTATTCTGCAACGCTTATCCGATACAGAGGCTGCCATTTAAGAAATATCATGAAGAAAAACTGAATATTTAGAGTAAAGAATTGTGAATATTAATGTGAACGTTAGGAGAACTAGAAACACATATATTTTGGTGAAAAGTAAAAGGAATATTATTGAATCCAATACAGTAGAATACCCCTTTCTGGTACAGGTATATACCTAATAGGTACTCCAATAATATGTACCTAATTAGATACGTCATTTTTACTTTGAAATTGAACTTTTCCCCTTAAATATCAAAATACAAAAGATGCTTTCTACATATTTTTGATATTTTAGTGTACTGGATTCAATGTGGGGCGTTGTGTGCGTAAATCAAATCAAGACATGCAGTTACTTTACAGTAATTCCTATCCGAAACTATAGGATATTCGAAATGTAATAAAAATATTGGATATTTTGCCGCGTAGTCTATGTTAGGGAACATACCAAAACCACGTAACACATTTTTCCAACTTTTTACCCCCCTCCCCCCCTTTCGTGACCATCCGTAGTATATGAGCAGACCCCCTCCCTCCCCCCCTAGTTTTCACGTGGTAATTCATAAATACGATTTTCAATATTTTTTTGCAAACAGAGTTAAAAATAATATTTTTGCTGATATTTGACGACTAGTGTGGCGCAATGGTTGCTATGGCGGATCGCCGTGCCAAGGGTCGGTGGTTCGATTTCCAGCGAGACAGAAATTTTAATGATGAGTTTGAATTTCTGTTCTCGGTCTTGGTGTGAGTGATCTTGTCTTTGTGTGTTGTCCATAGCACCCATGATATTGCTATACTATGGTACATAACGCGCCGCCGCTCCCGCGTTCATGGCATTGACAACCGGAATAAGTCAAATGAAAAAAATTTTTTTTTTTTTAAACGCTTTTATTTCAATAATGTTTAGTTTATAAAATTAGCTACAAGTTGTGAAAATTTCAAGTCTCTACGTAAAATAGAACATAGAGAATTATGCGTCTAAAGTCTGAAAATCGTTTTTTTTAATTTAACAACAAATAAACAATGAAAATTAGTTTAAAATATGATTTTCGTGTATTGTCATCGGAAATACACATGTCTGCCAAATTTCATCAATTTTCATTAAAGGGAAGTCATTCAAATTAACGTTACAAGATTTGATGCTTTGATGCTCCGAAGTGAAGCTAAATAAAAGCGTTTAAAAAAAGCTGGTATAAATTAAATATGATTTTCGTGTATTGTCATCGGAAATACACATGTCTGCCAAATTTCATCAATTTTCATTAAAGGGAAGTCATTCAAATTAACGTTACAAGATTTGATGCTCCGAAGTGAAACTAAATAAAAGCGTTTAAAAAGAAGATCTTATTGTGAAATTAAGAAGACTACCAACATTTACGACGAATTTCTGTCTGTAATATTGGTCGACTGAGCTGGTTGAACCAAAAAAGGTAGAAATCTGGCGTTTTATTACTCAAGAAAGTATAGGTCAAAAGTACTGATTTCTTTATTTTTGTGCTATGACAGCTATGTATGAAAATTGAATTTTATTGCATTTCAACTAAATCTGCAGTTGGGCATTGCAGTTGCTGTCTTTTATATTTCAAAAACCATTTTATGGCCATAATAATAGCGTTTAGTCGTATTGGGGTGGCTAAGAATACTAACCCCAATCCCACGCCGGATGGGTATCGTAAGAGGCGACTTAATTCGGCCCGGCGCTGGTGGTAGAGCCTCTCGAGGGATTATATTGGTAATATTGATTTTAATTGTTAATTAATACCATTATTACTATTATTATGTCTCCATGGAGTTCGCCTGGATAGCTACCATCCTTGAGCATAAGTCAGCCGCCAAACGACTCGTCGTGTTCCGGCAGGGGGCTTGAGAGCCAGTTCTTTCTTTCTTTTTCTTCTCTCTTTCTTGGCCGGCAGCGCATCAGTGATGCCTTTGATGTTGCTGATGTCCATGGGCGACGATAGCCACTTACCATCAGGTGGATAGTCAGCTCGTTGGCCGGCTATTTCCATAAAAAAGGCGTTAATTGTTATTGTTCATCAAAGGTAATAACACTATACAATACCGTATTATATAATATACATACATACATATACATAATATATTACGCTCAACTGCAGATTATTTGAAATGCACTATAGTGACCAACCCTTGCACTACAAACTATCAGTTTTCAATCTGCTGACGTCCCGGTATAGGTATAGTATGCGTTAGTGTTTTCACCTGTGAACTCGAATAGGCACGAAATTCTCCTAGAGGATATTGACTACGTGACAAAAACCTAAACCCCCTCCCTCCCCCTTGTGACCAAGCGTGGTGTTTTGAAGACCCCCCTCCCCCTCCTAAATGGGTCACGTGGTTTTGGTATGTTCCCTTATAAGAGAAATTTTTGTTTCTGTTCGGCCGCGCCGACCGACATGTACTCCGTACGGGTCTCTTGTATTGTTTGTTTATTATTTCTATCATATCTATTCTAATCTATTTGTGTTTTACTTTTGAAATTCCTTAAAAACTTGATATTCGTAACCGTATCCGAATCCGGTATAAATTTCATATCCATAGCATCCGTGATAAGGACGCCGAGACTCGTTATTACGAGTAATGTGTGTAGTGTATGCCGATGGTATGTTGCTACGACAGTATTTCCGCGAACTTTGTTCTCGTCTTTATCATTGAGTTATGTACCTATACACAACATTATGTCGAGTGGAAAGTAGCAAGCGTTCTTCTTTAACATAATTAATTAAAATTCAACTGATTTAATTGTGTTATAGTTAGATACTAACCAGTTAAAGTGTTCATGAAGTGTGAATTTGAATGAAATAAAATTATGATGGCTACGGATACCTGGAAAATAGTAGACATCGTACCTTTATAAGCACCGTGAAGTTTATAACCTGCGAAAAGATCCCATCGGTAATAACTGTGAGACATAAGATTAATCGCGGCTTAAATGCCACCTCGCCGGCCATTTGCAGAAGCAACCAAATGCTTGTGCAACGTCAGGGAGCACCGACACTTGTCTCCAGAGCTTCGGACGATCGAGGAAGGCATCTAAATACACTTCCATCTCCATTATTTTTTTAACTAACATTAAAATTACGTCATACATATGTAACATTTACCATTCGTTATGGTGTGAATATATTTAATCCGTGATCAGAGATGCTATGTTAGTATCTACTTATATTGAGATGTCTTGGTAGCTTTAACTCTTTGAATAATCTACTCAACGCGTTTGTATCGGAGTGCATGTGAACTAATCAGCCTCCAATATTAATATGTTCGTCGTAAATTGCCGTCGGCATGTTTATTACGATCTGCGAACTTCCGACATCTGTAAGTTCCATAATGGATAACTTAGCGGAATTTATCTAACGGGACTCTATATCTCGATCATCACTTATGTTGTGTTCCATCATTACCGTGGGCGAGTGTGGATTTCCGGAATTAAAGCATCGCTCCCCTACGTTCAATACAGTTTCGTGTACACCGGTACACTTTATCTAAGACACTTCACCTAAGGCTTCCCTCCCACGTCCGACTTTTTGTAGGACCGACAATCGGGCCGATTTTTCCTCCGATTCTTATGACCGATTTTGTGGCCGACTGTCGGTGAGTCGGTGAGAACGCATACATTCCATCTTTCACCGATGTCGGTCGGAATGCACCGATTTTATTTCTGACCGACTTTTTGTAGGACGTGTGCGTTGCACCATTGCTATCATTACGTTCTATTTTTCTCCTACAAAAAATCGGTCACCGATTATCGGACGTGGGCGGGAAGCCTAACACGTAGCAAGTAGCAGGTTGCCTGTCTGCCGGGCGCTGGTCTGCCCGACCAACAATAATAGTCTTCCAAACTAGCTGGTGTAGTTTCAGAGTGCATGACAGCTTTCCTTGTCATTCACTCTTCTAAATTCAAACGTAAAGGGCGTTATACATACGATATTATGGACCTTTTTTGAAATAGTGCCGTAGGTAACTACTACACCATTTTATTATAGTTTAAAGACATTTTATCTTGATCTCACGGGGTACAGTCAAGTCCGTTTAAGTGTGTGTCCTCTCGCAGGGTGCTGTTGTCGCGGCGTGGCGGCGCGTTGGCGTGCGCGGCGCGGCATTCAAGTTAATTTGGTTGTCGTACATAAATCACATATAAATATGAATTTCACTTTCAATTTAGGTACTTTTGAATATTGCTTGAATACTCCGTTTCTGAGAACCTCTGCCGTCGGATTGCGAGACGTTCTTTGCATCCATAATTTTCCAAGCAAACGATACCCATTCTACAGTCCAACGTTGAATTCAACAAATGTAGATAATATAACATTATGAAACCGTCGCTTTAACTAACAATAAACGTATAATAACCGTAGATATCCTTATTCTTAGGACGTCACTATTTCCTTTCATAGGTAGAGATTCGTTATTTTCATACTTTTTTTTTATTTCATATAATTTAATGCTTGACTACAATAATACTAAACTCTGATAGGTGATTACCTACGAGTATTACTTGTTAAATATCCTAACTTAAAAATATAATATATCTAATAACTTTGATATTGCAAGACTTCAATTCTTATTGAAGTAAAATGGCGTGACTAATATTGTGAAAAATACAATCATGTTATCATTATCACACAAAACACCGGAATAAGTATTAGGTACTGTGGAGAACTGGAGATACAGTTTGTGATAGATATTACTAGGTGTAATAGTACGATTTTATTTGTAGTAATTAGAGAAAATATCTTATATCTGTGAGTTATTATGATAAGAAATAGAGCAGAAAGTAGACGTATATTTTATTTACCTTACATAATTGTAAGACATCTAGATATAACTGCAGATAACGTTTTTACGCATGAATTGTTGGTAAAAAAATATATTACACGGAAAATTCCACAGGGTAGGAGGAGGAGGAAGAGTAGGTACACGAAAATAACAATTGTGACGGTCGTTCTCTCCGCACCCTTTAGAATAAGAATAAGAAAATATTTATTATCACATTACAAAAGCAACACACAGTACACATTAAACAAGAAAAAAAGAAGAAAAAACAAAAATGACAAAAATACTTATAATAAACACAAAAACAAAAACAAAAATATCACCAGAAAAGTCTGTGTGTGCTGCACCTGCAGTGCAATATGGGCTGTGCAATATGATTGGTCTAGTGGCAGTAGTTCGGTTATTAGTCCGGTCAACCGAATAACATCATCTTGAGCAAGAAAGAGCCATGTCTCTTTTTTGAGTAGGGTGGTATCTACATGTAGTTTATTTTAATTTATTTTTAAAGTGAAATAGGTAATTATTTAAACCTACCCTAATTAATAATTAAACTAAAACTTTATATTGAAATATTGCTAAACTTTCGATCAATGGGTGGCTTTTCTGTAAATTCTGAGATATTTAAATAGGTACCCAAAGAAAAGTGTGTGGCAGTGTCCCGCAAAGAAAATGTAGGTCACAATATGAGGGCTGGCTCAAAAAATAACTTGAGCAGCGTTTATTTAGACACCAAACTAGCTAGCACTATCAGATAGGATTTTTGCTGTTAAGTGAAGTTTCACATAATTATCTTTTTGTTTTCAAATATTTAAAAATTTAATTTTCCGTTTAAAGGCACCTGGAGATAGAGCAGGTACCTACTAGGTACTAACACAGAGCACTAAGTACTAAGTCTAAATAGTTGAATCACTAATCCACTGGACCGATTTGACATTTATAGTGTACCTACTATCTAATCAGTTTTTAACGAGACATTCAAAGATTTTATTTAACATAAACAAAAATTACAAATATTGAAATTGTTCGTAAATGACTGCAAAAGAATCTTTGTTCAGTAAATCTTTGAATCTTACGAGACATTGTAGGTATGTACTTAAATAGTGTCTCGACAAACCGATTCTTTTATGTGAATCATTGATAAACGCTTTCGCTTATAAATTATGATATTATGATGCATGTATTTTCAGGGACCAAGAAGTCACTATTTCACAATCAGCAATATTATTTAACAAAGTGACATAAGTTTCTGTCAAACGCGCACGGCGTTCACGTGTACCTACGTTGTAGCTGTAGCTTGTAGCACGAAACTATGCGTCATGCGTCATGCGTCGTGCGTCATGCGTAGCGGAGCACGCGGCGCTGACGTCACGCACGCAACCACGCCCAGCCCCGCCCGCCGCTCGCCGACACCGAACCCCACGCGCGTGCTGCCACCGAAAACATACCACAATACCATCACGAAAGGTGCAAAGTCCTCCGGCCCCATCCGCACTCACATCTGCACAACTTGAGGCGTATCGAAAGATAAATAAATTTGTTTACTTTTACAACGCGTTGTTGATTCTGCGATCGTGTAGGTACATTTTAAATGGATCGCTTTTGGCTGTCTCCTCGCTGTTTTGAATCATCTTATGCTGCCTTGCATTTATTTATTAAAGTCTTATGCAATATATTATTTCCCTCTCATTTAGGTAGGTAGCGGAAAGTGGGGAATTACAAACAACTAGAAAAATGTTATAAAACAGCAGAATTGTGTCAAATACCTACATGCATTTGCAAGTTTCAGCGGCGTAAAGGAAAAAAGAAAGACAACATTTCTCATTAAGCGTATCTTTGTTTTTTAGGGCTCCGTACGAAAAAACGAAAAACGGAGCTCTTATAGGATCACTCGTGCGTCTAGGCGACCGCCGTTCACAGCCAATTTACTCCGAAAGTACTGGACTAAATGAGTTGAAATTTGGTACTCATGTACTTTTTTGTGACCCAAAGACGAAGTATAAAGTAAACAACTGAATATTGAAAAAAATAACAAAATCAAAATTAAACAAAAACTGTTTTGCAAACCATATTGTTTGATATATTAAATGAAAGGGCTTGTTGTAAGAATTTCAAATATATTTTTGTTATGGTTCTACAATGGATAGTTTGAAAATTATTCAAGAAAGAACGCCAGAAGAAAGCCAAAAATTGACCATTCTCCCCCCCCCACCCCTTATCTCCGAAACTACTGACGCTAGAGTTTTGAAAAATATACAGAGAAGATTTCTTAAGAACTTAAGAATTCAATGGTCTTAAAAAAACGGCAAAAATAAATAAAATAGAAAAATAACGCTAAATATCTACATAATCAACGTACGGAACCCTCTCCAAGCGAGTTTAACTCGCACTTTTTTCTGATATTCACATTTTCCAAATTTTTCGAGAGCTTGTAATGGTGCATCCTACGGATATCGTTTTCACATCCACTAGTGTTGGAGATAGTGGAGCCATGGTTTCGATCTGAACTACAGCAAACAAAACCTATGCGTACCTAGTTACCTGCGTTCAAATATTTTATATTCAATTCACAAACAATTGAGTAACCTATCTCTAGCCAAACAAACCTTACTATCAAAAGGTTGTAAAAGTGTTTACATCAACAAGATAAATAGTTATTGAACCTACAATAGGAATAGGTTCCGCGAAGCATCACATCTCCAGATAGCACGATAACCGGGCATTTGCATCTCGGGCACTCGGGTGCGTGCTGGTGTAGCCAACCGCCGGCGCAGGCGCAGCCCTGGGGTCACCACGCGCGACACCCACAGCGAGACATCCTACAACAATGTGCTTGTACTAGTAAACCAAACTTATACAAACAGTTGCTCAACCTTGCTAACCCCCATACATTTGTAATTTTTTTCCTTCCAAAAATGAAATAAATGATTTAACTACATATTTTAATAAATAAAAACATACGAGTAGAAGGTTAGTTTCGACATAATCTGAGCAACAAAGTTACTTTTTACTGCGCTAATTTCGAGGCTCTATTTTTATTCACTTACCCCTATATTTTCAATACACTGTGTAACGTTGTGCCATTTTTGAAAATAGAAGTGAATATCAAGTATAGGTACTTATCCGATATTAGGATACAGTGGTGTTAGCACTCAGCAGTGGCGCCAGTGGCAGACTGGCATGGCAGTGGGGCTGGTGCAATGGTGGCGGGGTGATGACGCGTATGACGGTCGCGATGTGTCTCGGGGCGCGCGGCGAGGTGGCGGCCCTATCGGTGACTGATGGTCGCTGTGACCCCCGTCACCGGGAAAAAACTCGAGAGCGATGCGTGAATGGTGTGAAACGCGCTCTATTATCCTGCGGCCGAGCGCCCGGGCGGCGGGAGGCCCCGCTGCGCCTTTCTTGCGCCCCGAGCGCTTTTGTGCAGCTCGCACCACTGACACACACACATAATTTATTTCCGATGTCTTTTGTTACGACGCGGACGCCTCGAACCGAACCTATCGATGAATTCAAAAAGAAGAAGCGAGCCTCGCGAGCAAACACTCGATCTAACAACGATCTTCGCTCAGCGCGGTGTATCGGTGGCGCGCAGCTCTCTCGAATATTTTTTACGCAAATGTGAAGGATTCCTCGCCAAATTGCTTCCTGAATATAAAAAGGGGAAGGAGATTGACTACTGTTATGGTAATGCGGCGCTTCGCTCGTTTGTAGTGTATTGTGAGGCCGCGGCGGCTGCAAACGGCTGGGCGTTTCAAAAATTTGCCTGATTGATGGAGCGGATTTCCCGTTTGTTTCCTTTGTATATCTGTAACGTTTACGCAAAACAAACCTCACACCCGTTGAAATAACACAGCCACTGTTTATAGGCCAATCGAATTCCACCAGTTTTGCTCTTTACTCGGTTCATAAGTTATTATGTAGGTATGCAGTTAGTTACCTTATCGTTATTATATTATGTAAATAAGTATAGTAGTTTCAATTTTCAATTACTTCGTAATTTAAATTAATATGTGTATATTATTAAAACTTTTGAGCGGCAATTTTCGTAGTAATTATCTACCCATGAGGAAAAAATAAAAATGTAGGTAGATATTATGAAGTAATTTTAATAAATTTGGTGATTTACTCATAGGTGTGTGAATTGCGACTTGTTTTTGTTAAATTTTTTATTTTTATTTATTTATTTTTTTCAATTTTATTTTCAGGCAACTAAGGCCCATAGAAAAAATACACATAAAAATATTACAAACTAATACTTCCAAGTTAATACAAATAAAATAAAACGATACAATATAAAAAACTTCCAACTAGACCCTACTATACAAAATATGTATAGGTATATGTACATACAACTATCGGAGACGACGGAATACCACACTCCAGGCCAGAACTCCGCTTTCATGAAGGTCGACACTCGACAGCTATTCGTTAGGCAATCTTACGTTCGGTCCTGTCTGTACGGTACTGCTGCTTGCGAGAAATGGACTTCCCCTTCTCCTCGACATTGACGATGCCCTCCTCGTCGCCCTCGTCGCCCTCGTCGCCCTCGTCGCCTCGTGGCAGATCCCTGTGAATTGCTTCACCATGGTTCTACCGTCCCCTTTTGGTCTGCTTGCCTTGCAACATAGCGGGCTTGATTATGGCACCGGTGCAGTGGGGGAAATAGCAGCTTAGGCACACCTACGGATCAACGCACTCTCGGATGTTATTACCTCGATAGCGGCTGGGCGCGCTGCATCGTTCGCAATTGTAATCGGCGACGCATCATTTTTCGCCGACTCAAAACTGCCGATGGATGCATTGTGCGTACATTCACATTGTGACACGGTTTCGCATCAGGTGGCCTACTTACCGAAACAGCGTTGAGTAACAACGCTACTTCAACTCGTAATTCTCCGATGGTGTTGTCCGACTCTTCGAACTTGGAATGCACCTCAGCCAGGCTTGTCTGCAGCGACGTCATGTCCTTCAACAGCCTAGCAACAGACGTGATCGAAAGTTACAAAGGGCAGCATATGTAGCTCCTTCGCACGAACGCGGATACGTTGTCTGGATCCGTCAACTTCAACAGACTGATGACGCCCTGGACACTTTCCGTCCCGTTTCTTTTCTTTCTTTCTTCTTCGGGAAGGCATCTCGTCCATCTTCCCGACCGCTTGGAAAAGCAGCCTTTTACCACTGCTAATCTCAACTTCCTTGACGTTCGATGTACAGATCTGCAAGATGCTTGAATGAATGGCATTATGATTGAGTTGCTATTGCCTTAAAACAATATCATGTGACTTTCAACGATACAGCTCACTGTCAGTGTTCACAGTGTCAGTGTTTAAGTACTCTGTGACTGTAAACGATGGGTCCATCATCGATGTTTTATATTAATAAATTCCGAAAGGTTTACGAGAAAGTAATGTGCTACGCACTCGTATTCTTCATAACGCCTGGCTTCTACATTTTCGAACTAACCATCGTGAGACCTTCAGTGGTCAAGATCTACAAAATTAGTGCCATCGAAGAAATATTCCATATCATCTGTTCAACATTTTGCTTCGTCAATGTCGTCGGGAATATGATTATGAGCATTTTTACGGACACCAGTCTGAAGACATGCACCGCAGGAGACGGCTACTGCAATCTTTGTAAGTCAAGCCGTCCAGCGAAAGCCTGGCACTGTAAAGGTTGCAATACTTGCATTCTAAGCCGCGATCATCATTGCTTCTTTTTCTCCAGATGCATCGGACTGTACAACCAAAGGTACTATGTTTCTTATCTCGGATACATCTTTATTTCCATGGTTTACTCCACCTACTACAACTATTACTACGTGGCTGCCAAATTTGATGACCACGGATTTGCTATCTCGGCTTTTCGTATTATTAATCCGTTATTGAGATATTTGATACCAGAACCTTTAGGAATGAAAGATATGTGCGTGTTCTTCATATTTCTGAATGTGGGACTTATCGTTTGGTCCGGAGGCCTGTTTTGGTTTCACATGGGAAATGTTTTAAGAGGTATTACAGCACGTGAATACCGTAACAGAGGAGCGGTAGACAAATCTATGTGGAAGGAAAATTTATCAAGAGTGTTTGGTGTAAAATGGTATTGGGCTCTTTTATGGCCTTTCGTCGATAGTCCCTTACCAAAGAAGGTTGAAATTTGAGTCAAGATCTCAATTTGTCGCTATTCTTTCTGTAAGTTTTGAATAAAGCACTCTGGATTCTACTTTGTTTTAAATAAATACATAATAAGAAGGAAAACCTGCATGTCATAACGTCATCAAACTTACTTACTTCATCCAAGGTGTCGATGGCATGTTGAACAAAAACCAAGAACTCGTTAACTATGAACTATGAGTTTTTGAGAGACCATAATATTATAGTTACAAGATAGTTTATTCTTATTGTAAGGTTGCGGCTAATGCTGCGCGGTAACAACAATAACCCAACTGTATTCGATCGCAAAGATTATGATGATACCTGTTTACCATATAATATGAAGGTATTTATTTATTTTGTTTTAAACTTTGGTGAGCTTAATGCTTAGTGCTTTCTATACATACCTACTTACATACATAAAAAAATGTACCTATATCATGAACAGAATAGATTTATGGTAAGTAGTCCAAACACAATAATTATTTATTAAAACTAGACATATAAATCCCAAAGGTATCGGGCACAATAGGACGTATCGATTACCACAGCAGTAAACAAGTACAAAATGGTTGTACAGCGCAGCGGGCGCGGGCGGCGGTGGTGCGAGAGCGGGCAGTGGTGCGCACCCACTGAATATAATCTCCCAAATACATTTATCATATTCAACCGATAAAAATACCATTGAGATCAGCCGCACACAATGCGATGCGAGCTCTCCTTACCTGATACGAGGCTGAAAGTCAATTATATTCAAATATAAATCGGATTTGCAAACGTAAGCCTGTGACAATGGCATAGCGAGGCGCCGCAATGCCACCTTTAGGGTCCCCGTAATGTCCGGGATGACAATGGACGAGCGGTTTGCGGGCAGTCGTCACGCCCGCGCCCGCGCCCGCCGCCGGTCTATCCACGACGTGAACACTGAACGGTGTCAGCACTCGCTCGCTATCCGTTCCTTTATCCGCGCGGATCATGAAGTCCCTTTGTTGTCAACTATCATAATTTACCCGCCTCGGTGTGCACCATTAACGAATACTTTTGATGCGAACAGAATACACGTCAGGAAATTTATTATCAAACCTGATGAAGTGGAAAAAATGTTGTGAGCCCGATCACTCTTGTACTAGTATCACATTATTTAACATTTTAATATTTAAAGTTATATCAAAGTCAGTGGATGCTTTTGTGGACGTGATTATATTATGTTACATAAGAAGATTTCATTATACTAGAAGTAAAATGTTATAAAATTTGTATAGAGATAAGCGTCAACCATTAATCAAAATGGGAATTAATCATATTTTCTGTTACTTTTATTGTACTCGTCGGATGGTACAACTTAGTTAAAATAAATAAACGCCTGACAGCGATAAACGGCAAATTAATTGTCATATTATGTTATTATTATATACCTTTATATGATCGATGCAGTATCCGAACGTTTAGCATAAATTAAACTAAATAGGTATGCATACTAATAATATATATTAGGAATTAGCATACTAATTTGTTCGTGCGGCTGTTCTCTTATGTTTGTCATATATATAATATTATAATTATTATTGTTAAGAGTTGAACAAATTAGCGATAGTATTTATAATTCCTTAAACTATTTTGCGGTGTAAAAGTTTCCTGTCCCTCCTATCCCCGCTGTGTAGCGGAGAGGCGAAGGTGATGGTCGCTGGTTCTGTGCAGGGTCCATGATCCACTGCCGACTGACGTAGAAGAGAGAAGGAAAACACGAACATGTGTTATGGGAGGCAGGCTTTACGAAGGTAAAATCAGCAATACAACCTAACCTAACTAATGGTAATGGCCTAACAATATTGATAATATAATCCTGGCCTCTGTCGTCTTACGACAACCTGGTTGGCTGGCATAGGGGTTCTTATTCCGGGCCGCCCCAATACGGAAAACTTAGGTTTCTTTTCTGCCACAGTAGTCTTGCCGTGATGGCCACGAAATCTGTATTTCATGAAGCAATTTCATCGACCTCGCGATCCAAAAGACTAAAACGAGAACAGATACGCGAAGTCGACAAAATGACATCTTTCTTCATTTTATAAAAACGTGAGTTAATCATGTAGGTTAGTTAGTTAGGTACCTGGCGACTGAGGCGTGTGACCATTTGCGAGGCGTATCGTATCGAAGATGTTGGCGCTTGGCTGTTGGCACTTGGCAGTTCACGATGCGCGGTGTAGAGTACCAGGATCGCATTACTCGTCACTTTCAGACAGCGCCGCCGTTCTATTGTGCGATGGCAGCGACCGTTTACAATTTGCAGTGAAATTGCACCTTTTTATAATGACGTCTGCAATATGGCTTATCTTATTCATTAAATAGATATTCTGTTAGGTAAATTGGTTAGTAGTTTCGTCGTAGTTTCGAGGATCGAATCCCATCGATTTACGTAGTTCAATAGGCATTGAGTAAATCAAGTAAATGCTACCTACAGTAGTGCAAAATGTAAATAAAAGATAATTATAATTAAAAACCGGACTGCATAAAATAAACTAAAAAGAAAAACAAGCCCAGTAGTTTAGTTGTTAAAAGTAATACTGAATAACTATACCATAGAAGGATTCACAGTTGGGAGTTTGGGACCCATTCTTCAACCAATCAAATCTTGTTTGGTTTTTCCCAAGCAACCCCATAAAATTTAAACGGATCCCGACTGTTAGTCCTTCTATGGTGTAGTTGTTCAGTATACGTATTACTTTTAACAACGTTCTAAATTACTTGGCTAGTTTTTTTTTTCTTTTTTTTACACAGTCGTGTTTTTGGTTTTTTAATTTTTTAATTTTACAATTTTTGGTTAGGATTCATTGACTTCTTTATCTAATATATAAAATTCTCGTGTCACAGTTTTCGTTGCCATACTCCTCCGAAACGGCTTGACCGATTTTGATGAAATTTTTTGTGCTTATCCGGTATCTAATTAGTCAACATCTCTATTGAAATTTTTATATTGAATTTTTGTGTATGATTTTTTAATGAATGAAATTGAATTGCTATTGTTATAATAAGAAATTTCATTTTTTTTGCATGGAATAAAAGGCTTTTTTATTTTTTATTTTATTTATTTTATTTATCCGGTATCTATGAGAATCGGCCAACATCTATTTTTCATCCCCCTAAATGTTAGGGGTAGTCCACCCCTAAATTTTTTTTTATTTTTTAGACAAAATTTTTAATTTCTATTTTTTTATGATACAACATACAAAAATACATACAATCCTCAATTTTCACCCTTCTACGATCAACCCTTATTTTTTAATAGCCATTTTAGTAATTTAATCATTTTTCCTCTCCGGTCGATAACTGATCAATTGTTAGGCGATACGAAGTTCGCCGGGTCAGCTAGTTAGACGAAGAAATTCGCAATGTTGTCATTTCATTGCGAGTTAATAAACTAGCGAGAGTGGTTGTTTAAGTAACTTTAAATCGTTATAATTATGTATATCCTAAACTTAAATTTAAAAATGATGATAGAAACCTAAAAATCATTTTTCGATACCTATTCAACGATACTCGATATGTTTTGAGAAAAAAAATTTTTGAACACACAATATTGGACCAAAAATCGGCCATTATTAATTTTTTTTTCAATTTTGATATACCCAGTGTCACTCTCAGAATTAAGTCGAATCTAACGACACCTCTCAAGCTGAAGTCGATCAAGCCGTTTAGGCTACAGAGAGTGCCAAAGAAGTATACATATATATACGTACATACATACATTCGAAAAACATAACCTGTGGCATAAACTTCCTTTTGGCGCAGTCGGGTAAAAAAAATATTCGTGTTACATCGCCTGCTCCTCCCAAATCAATGTAACTAAGTTACTGTGGAGTGTGGAGTGTGGAGAGAACACGGCCGGTGACGCGGCCATTCTGCTCTTTGCGCGACTGTGTAACATTTGCAGTATTCACTGTTCTTGCAAATTATATAGAGCTCTATAAAATAAAGCCTACGTTGTCTGTTGGAAATAAACTAAAAAATACTACGTACCTACAGCAAATGCTTGCAGGTATCTCTAAACAGTCTAGATATTGTTTCAAGAGATTAAACGCTCAAATATAAAAATTAAATTGGCAACATTAAAGTAATTCAGTGGTTGTGTAACATAACAGGGGCTACTGTCCCACGCAGCGACCCCGTGATCTGAATACGGTTCCCGACATTAGCATAATTCTGTACAGAAAACAGAACAAACAAACCCTTCTAAATGACGCGTTAAATACACTCAAACATCGTCATTATCCGCGAGTAGCTCGCTCGCTGCGGGTCCCGACTCCCACAAAAACTGCCACAAAAACCAGATCAGTCAGCTGAAGTCAGGGCTGACAATGCGGCCACCGGAGCGTCATTCTCTCCGACTCAATGGCCTCTTAAGAAATTTGTTACGAAGATTCTGATAGGTGACAACCGATATTGTTCGCTGGGACAGACGACAGGGGCAGGGGGTAGGGGGGGAGGGGGAGGGGGCGCTCCACGCGGGTGCTGCACGGTTGCAACATATTATTTATTGCTCCCAAACGGCACAAATTTGTTTTGGGGTGCCGGAGCGTCGCTAAACGTCTGTGTCGTCCCGGCTGCGACTGCGGCTTCGGCTGCGGCTGCGGCTGCGTCATAACGAACACGTTATGCGTGTAACTTTGAATTGAGTGGAACTTTATTATGAACTCGAGGGCCCTTTGGCATGCTTGTTGACTGCGAATTGTGAAATAAACTAATACCCCCTCATGGTTAGTTGAACATGGTGTCGTATAAAATAAACTGTCGCTCGGATATTGTATTGTGCGAGTATCTGTCGGGTGTGACCACAGATATAGATAGACCTTTAGTGATTTATGGCATTCGAATGCGTTGTGAATTGGCTTGCACGTTGACGTTGGCAATAATAGTTTTTAAATTGTGCGTATGATACTACTTCGCAGTTTAATAGTGTAACTTTTCGCTTTACCGTATCGTTAGATTCTCGCGATATATTATCAAATAAGCTGAAAATTAATAGGCAACACATTTCGTTACACTGTAGGTAAATATAGTTTAAATTTTTTCGATTGATAAATGATCTTAATTACTGCAGTTGAGAACTTGAGAGTGGCGTTGTTCTTCCGATCTTAATTTAAAGATAAGTGTGATATATCTCACTAAAGATTATTCATTGAAACGCAATTCCAATCTTGTGGAGCGAATTCGCGTGAGTAAATTAAAGAAACAGGTTCGCTCGAATTTTGAAATTGAAAAAACAACATCTGTGGTTATCTGTTTAATACTGAAATGACTGAAATAAGTACATCACAGAATATTTTAGGAAGATTTTTACATATTATTTATAAACGGTTACATAACATTACACCTACATTGATTTAAAAATTCATTAATTGGCTTTCAGCAATCTGAGTTTTTAGGGTTCCGAAGAAAAATTGGAACCCTTATAGTTTCGTTATGTCTGGGCCGTCCGTTCGTCCGTCCGTCTGTCCGAAGCAAAGCGCCGAGACCCTTAGTGCTAGAAAGCTGTAATTTGGCATGGATATACATATTTATTGAAACTCCAAAATGATGGAATACAATATTGAAAAAAATTTTTCAGGGTACCTCCCCTCCCATACTGGTAACATGGGGATAAATTTTTTTTCGTCGTGTACCCCATAATGTGGTATCGTTGAAAAAGTCTTTCAAAAATACTATGGGTCTGCCAAAACCGTTTTTTAAATCAGGCGCCAATTTTGCGAAATATTCGTCTTTGAAATGCCGTTTATGCATAGAGTCAAGTATCCCTGTAGCTAAACGGTTGGAAATGGACAAGTGAAAAAATTCACAAATATAGGTTATAGGTACGATGAATTTACAAGGAAAACTATCACGACTATGTTAGCATAAGTAGTTAATGAGTAACAGTCGATAAATTTACTACTACGGAACCCTAAATTGCGCGTGGCCTGACACGCACTTGCTTCCTTTTTTCTTCAACGGAATCAACGGTCTTTTTAGGGGTGACCTTAGATAGTAAACTTCAATGGGGCCCACATATAACAAATCTCGCGACAAAACTTGGTAGGGCTGCTTATGCTGTTAGGAGAATAAGGCAGTATACTGACGTCGAAACTGCTAGGATAGTTTATTTTGCTTATTTCCACAGTGTTATGTCATATGCCATCTTGCTGTGGGGCAAAGCAGCCAATATAGAACAAATTTTCATTCTCCAAAAAAGGGCTGTTAGGGCTATCTATAAACTTAAGTCTCGGGAATCTTTGCGTGAAAAGTTCAAGGTAATAGGTATACTTACAGTAGCTTCCCAGTATATCTTCAATAATGTAGTTTTTATAAGGAAGAATATAAACGCGTATAAACAAAATTTTGATATTAATAATCGCCAAACAAAAAGAATGTACCTATCAATTAGTTACGCCTTCGTTCCGCCTAAGTAAAGTGCAACGATCTTTCATAGGGCTTGGTGTACATTTCTATAATAAAATCCCAAAAATAATACGTGACTTGCCAATAGAATCTTTCAAAAAACGTGTAAAAACACAATTGTTAGGCAAGGGATATTATAGTGTAAACGAGTATTTAAATGACAAAGACGCATGGAAATGATTAGCTCTGCAACCAGTTCCACTCAGAATAGTAAACTTTTGTATGATAATATCTTTTTGTAATATTTTTTTTAAAAGATGTGCTGAGGAGTTTCTTTAGGCTTTTCTTCTCCTCCATGACAAAGCACCTTCCGAAAAGCCAAAAAATGACGTGCATAAGTGTATCAATGATACCTATATGAATAAAAATATTTTGACTTTTGACTTTGACTTTGACTTTGACTTCGTGGTTTGATTGTCGCTGCGTTTGTTGGTGCTGAATATCGTTGAATATGATACGAATGTCTAGACCCATATTCTAAAAGCTAATTAATTCATTACATTAACTTTTATTTATTTAATTGTATATTTTTTCAAAAAATTAAGGTACCTACATCTAACACTTTAAGTCGTTATCAACTAGATTTTTATCAAAATTAAAATGTTGAATAACTTTATAAAATGACTGATGTAATGAAAACTGGCCAAGTCAAATCTAACCTACTTTAAGATCTCACATTTTTTTAATAACAGCAATTGTTATAAAGTCAAAGTCAAAGTCAAAATATTTTATTCATATAGGTATCACTGATACACTTATGCACGTCATTTTTTTGGCTTTTCGGAAGGTGCTTTGTCGTGGAGGAGAAGAAAAGCCTAAAGAAACTCCTCAGCACATCTTTTAAAAAAATATTACAAAAAAAGATAATATGTAATACAAAAGTATTTACTATTCTGAGCGGAACTGGTTGCAGAGCTGCTGGTCATTTCCAGGCGTCTTTGTCATTTAAATACTCGTCTACACTATAATATCCCTTGCCTAACAATTGTGTCTTTACACGTTTTTGAAAGTTTCTATTGGCAAGTCACGTTTTAATTTTGGGATTTTATTATAGAAATGTATACCAAGCCCTATGAAAGATCGCTGCACTTTACTTAGGCGGAACGAAGACGTAACTAATTGATGCATTCTTTTCGTATGGCGATTATTAATATCAAAATTTTGTTTATACGCGTTTATATTCTTCCGTATAAAAACTACATTGTTGAAATTATACTGGGAAGCTACTGTAAGTATACCTATTTCCTTGAACTTTTCACGCAAAGATTCCCGAGACCTAAGTTTATAAATAGCCCTAACTGCCCGTTTCTGGAGTATGAAAATTTGTTTTATATTGGCTGCTTTGCCCCACAGCAAGATGGCATAAGACATAACACTGTGGAAATAAGCAAAATAGACTATTCTAGCAGTTTCGACGTCTGTATACTGCCTTATTTTCCTAACAGCAAAAGCAGCCCTACCGAGTTTTGTCGCGAGATTTGTATATATGTATAGGTATTCAATAAAGCAAAGAAATAGAGTTTAATATTTGTTCATAATTTTATTTTGTTCCTATAAATACATATTTCGATTTTGCATAGAACTTGGCACTCATTTAGATCTCCATTCTTTTTGCGGTGAAGCCCACAGCCAAGCATAATTTTTGTATTGAACTTGGCTCTCCTTTCTTACATTTATGTTTTTGGTGGGATATCATTACTTTTTGTAAAGAAAACTAGGCAGGTATTGAGACATCTGTTCTGTGTATAATTATGTGGTGCCGCGCGTCGCCGACGACACACCGTTGGCCGGTTGTTTAGCGCATACCTATTAAGTACAAGTTTTTTGTATGGGGACACCACTTATTTTTGGACTTTTTATTTTTTGATTTTTTCCTACGTTTACACGCAATTACCGAGCTGGATTCCAAATTTCATCCTTCTAGGTGATCTGGAAGTAGGTCAGATTTAGGTACTATAATAATATGTCAGTCAGTCAGTCAATGCTAAAATTTACGACTTTTTGACCTTCATATCTTTATAACCGTTTGAGCTAGCTTCATGAAATTTGGTCTTCTACATATCCTTATGGATATGATTAAACACACGTAGTTTTATATGTTTAAGTTAAAGAGGTTTTGAGTTATAGAAGGGTCAAAAGTGGCACCAAGTGGTTCGTGTAATATTACACTCGGCGCTGGCTAGCCAGTTCCTTTGCTTAATTAAACTTGGCTTGATACGCTGCCGCGTGTCTAGATAATTTTATCTATTTTTAATTAATTTCAATTTCTTTTCCGAAAACTAAGGCCCACAAATAAAATACACACTTAAAATATTACTAACTATTATAATACATACAAGCAATGATCATACAAATACAATAAAATGATACAATATAACTAGTATAAAATAAGCTATCATGAATCATGATATAACTTTTTGAAATCTTCATAGTGAGTTTTTTAATTAAATAGTAAATACCCATAATATGTGGCATTATCCCATTTTATTTTTTTATACTTCAAACAATGGCATCTTAGGGTACGATTCCACCAAAATAGTGTGCAGCACATTTGTTTACAAACATTTTGTGCAAAACTCCAGCATTGCACTTTAAGCTAGTATCGCGTTTAGCTGCTGTCTCCACCGGCAAGGCTGTGCGTAACTTTTGTAAACGCACAGTGTGGCACACTTGTGCACAAACATGTTCACTGAGAAGAGTTTTCTGTCTTCAGATGTTAAATATGGACGGGCAGGAAAACGTAGTGCTTTGTGCTGCAGCTTGTGTTTTATTATTTAGTTTGCTTAAAAAGAAACGAAGAATAAAAGCAAGACTGAGTTCGTGAACAACAAGCGTGTACGCGTCGACGCGAGTCCACTGCGTACATGTGTGCGCGCACAAAAGTATACAGATGTGCGTGACAATTTTAAATGTTCGCGCACAATTTGTTACTGTATGCCCGAGTGACTCGACCAGCGTGAACATTTGTGTCGTACACTGTGCATTACAGTGCCGCACACTGGTGGAATCATGCCTTGTCAGCCACCTTTTTTGTTTTTTAATTTCACCTATCTAAGAACACGGGCTATGAAAACGCAACTAAAGATATCATAATTATATAAGTTGGTCCACCGATTTGGAAGATACGAGGTAATAAAGAATAATTTCACACACACAAAAACATAACCCTTCCTTGGCAGTCGGGTAAAAAAACTACTACTATATAAATATTATACTTATATACAATAGGTACTTCTATAATACTAGGCTACACGAATGGACGGCGTCGTGAGTCGCAACTCGCACAGTGCAGCGGTGTCCGGTAACCGGCCTCGGAGACGCCGGTAGGAAATCTCAACACAAAGAAGTTGAAGTTTACATTGTGACGAGATTCTAACCGCTTAACCCTCATTCTGAAGGTGGTATCTTCAATCTGATGTACGTCCTCGACCTTCGTAGAGTAATGCGGTAGGGACAGTACAACAGCGTCGCGGGTACAGCCGACCGCAGCATGTGGTTCGGTCCTGTCGGTGCGGTAGGAAGCCCTTCTTGCCGCCCTGGTCTTTTATTGGACCCTGCTGTGGCAGATCCCAATGAATTGCTTCACCATGGTTCTGCCGTCCCCTTGGTAATAGCAGCGTAGGCACACCTACGGGTCAATGCACTCTCGGATGTTATTATCTCGGCAGCGACTGGGCGCGCTGCATCGTTCGCAATTATAATAATCGGCGACGCATCATTTTTCGCCGACTCAAAACTGCCGATGGATGCATTGTGCGTACATTCACATTGTGACACGGTTTCGCATCAGGTGACTTACAGAAACAGCGTTGCCTGACAACGCTACTTCAGCACGTGATTCTCCGATGGTCTTGTCTGACTATTCCAACTTGGAATGCACCTCAGCCAGGCTTGTCTTCAGCGACGTTATGTCCTTCAACAGCCTAGTAACAGACGTGATCGAAAGTTACAAAGGGCAGCCTATGTAGCTCCTTCGCCACGAACGTGGGCACGTTCTCTGGATCCATCATCTTCAACAAACCGATGACGTCCTGGACACTTTTTTCCGTCCCATCTCTTCCTCGGGAAGGCATTTCGTCCATCTTCCGAAGCACTTGGAAGAGCAGCCTCTTTCCACTGCTTCCTTGAAGTTTGAATCTCATCTTCCTTGAAGTTTGATTTACAGATCTGCAAGATGCTTACTTCACCTATGGTGTCGATGGCATGTTGAACAAAAACCAAGAAATCGTTAACTATGAGTTTTTGAGAGCCCATAGTAGTTGCGGGCAGCGGCGAATTGCGCGCGATTCACGTACTTTAACAGCACGACTGTATTCAGTCGCAATACGAAACAAACTTGTTTGGCATTGTTGAAAGCGAAGGTCAGTCCAGATTTAGAAAATGGGTCCTTATGAAATTAAAAAATAAAAGTTTAGAAAAACGGAACTTTCGTGGTGCGATAGCTAATTTATGTTAATATGGACAACACACAAAAGCCGAGAACAGAAATTAATACTCATCATTCGAATTTCCGCCTCGCTGAGATTCGAACCCAGCACGGCGATCCGGCAAGGACCAAGGTAACCATTACGCCACACGGGTCGTCAATTTATTTGCAATCATTGTTTTTACGTGTATTAAATGACTGCATACTACATATACTACCCGCGCAAGGTACCTACCTATGTCCGATGGACAATTAACCGCTTCATTTACATAAAAAGCAGTCAGATGTTTTAAATTTGTAAAATACACACAACTCACGGATTGTGTGCAAATTTAAATCCGTTGCATTTCAGTCACGTTACAAATATTTGACTAAATCAATTTGGCCAACGTTTGATTATCGCGAGGGTGCGGGCGTTCTGTTTATGCAATGGCTTTATTACATTACGGTGACACCCCTGCCGCGGGGGTGGCCATCTCGCGCGCACGTGCGTGCATTCTTCGTAATAACACATACTCGTACTACTCGTAGTGGATACTGGATACCCGGCCGCGGCGTGTTCCACGACGCTAAGAAAAGTCAGATGAGAATGACAGATCAGTGTTTTGAGTTGACGTTGACGTTGATGTGCCATCTTTACTTATTATCTTCAAATATTTGTATGGATAAAGTGGAATACCGACTTTATCAATGGACCTAATGTGCCTAATGTATTGTTTTAGTTGTCTCAAACCACCTTTGGATTAAAATGAAACCATTTTGACGCATAATGTTTGAATGGTTTCAGAGTCTATAAAGGACATCAGTACAAACATTTTCTGTGTTTTATATATATAGGTTTATACCAAAATTTATTTCCTTAGTGCCGTTACAAGTAAGAACTTTGATCTTTCGAGTAATAAATATAAAGATATAGAAATTTTACCGTCAACCGCAGCGACCGGGTCTCCGTAGGTGTAGATCGGCGAATTTGCGCCCGACATTATTTATTCACCTTAAATGCAACCTGACGTCGCCTCGAAATCAGTTACGAAACTTACGAAAAATTTTATATTTTTATTAAGTCTGAGATGGTACTTGACTTAAGCATCACTTGTATGTGTAACCACCCATCGAAATATACCTATTTACCGCCGAATGTTACATCGCTCACTACGTAATAAATAAACAATCAATGAAATAGTTACATTAATAATTATGCTATATCGTTCAAATTTATACAGAAGAAAAATGTATCTATCCGAGTGATATGGAACCCGTGGCCACCCGAGCCAGGCCGCCTCCGTCGCGTCGTACATCTACAATCAAATAAACATGGCCATTCTTCGTGAACAACACATGTCGCTAAACAATTATTGTTCGACTAATCTTCTAGTGTTGTGTTATTACCGCTTTGGGACTGGAACATTTGTTAATTGAGTTTCATTTCACGAGAACTCCGTTTGGGGTTAGGGGCTCGTAATGAGCTGAAGCCGCTAAAGAACTACCTATTTATTTCTTAAAATTGGATTTTGAATTTCTTTGATTTAGCTAGGACTTTAATGGTAATGGCTAAATTTTATGGGTATCGGTAAACGTTCTCGGTAGGAAGAGCATTTAAAAACTGCATAGTATGTATCTGCGTCTTATATTTGCCGCCGCCAATACAAAAACAAGTCATCGATACTTTCATTGTAAATGTAAATTAAAATTTATCGAGTTTAAAACACATGTTGGATAGTCGGGGACATTAACCTCAGTAGCATAATAATATGGAGCATGCAAAATGACGCGTCAGCAACGAATCTTCAAGCACACCTCAAGTAAACAAACAAAGCATGTGTGCTAGTGCATTGTTAGATTTAATTGCACTGCACAGCCTAACTAACTATCTCAATATAATTATGTCTCAATCCACAATCATAAAATCTTAGATCTGGTTTTCGCTAATTTTGCGATTAAAAACTTGTGTAGCAGTTCAGTAGAAGTAGAAACCCATTTCATCCTCCCTTAGAATTTGAAATAAACTTCCTGTATAACTTTCAATCTTTAAGATCCAGAAACAATTTATTAAAAGCTGACCACGACACAAATAACTCACAACTCAGTCAAATTGCGTGGGAGGAAGCCGATGAACTGCGGTCTTGCCAGTCGGTCGATGAAATGGTAGATGTCTTGTATGCTAGGATTATTTATTCTCAAATTCGTTCCTTCCAAAACTTCTAAATCAAATAAACATCCCGCATGGTTCTCGAACCACGAATTTAAGCTATACGCGAAAAAGAAAAATATAGGATACGTTTTCTGAAATACGGCAATCCCCTAGACAAAATAACATTCACAACATTAAAAAAGAGATGCACTGAAATGTATGCAATGACTATCTATTAAAATTAGAATCGTCAATCAAAAGCAACCCAAAACTGTTTTCATCGTTAGTGAAACTAATTCTTTTGTAATGAAATACGACAAGTAGTAACGGTACTGTTTGCAACATGTTTGCTAGCTGCTGTTCATCAGTCTATACCACTCCAGCAGGCTCAGACGGCGATCCTCCATTATTTTTATCGAAATGCGCCAGGATAATCTTAGTCCAGTTAAGGAATGACTCAAAAGAGGGTATCGACTCATAAAGAGCGTGAACCTAAGCGATTTCTTCAGAAACTTATTTAGGGTGTTTAGGCAGATAACATACTAAAAGTCCCCGCGCCTAGGAGGCGAGCTGGAGGGAGGGGGGGGGGACAAAGGTCTCAATTTTAGTTTTTTGACCAATATCTCAAAAACGGTGCGTTGTAGCGAAAAATGTTCTAAAATGAAATGAAAGCCTATAAATTTTTCTATAGTTAACTTTAAATCTGTACACTTTTTCCATATCCCCAACCGTTTTTGAACTACACGCTCCAGAAATGTAGAAATTAAAGTTATTCAACGTGATGACCATTATCTGATGCAAAAATTATCTTAAAATTTATTGTAACTAAGTTGGGAGTATCTCCACGTGGTGAAGGCAGTAACAGTAAGAAATCGCGATTTTTATAACAGTGGATAACTGAGCAGACGCGGGAAAACAATCATGATATTGACGAAGATTGCTTTTCGCTTAATATCTCTAATACTCGCTTTAATATTGTATACATGCCTTCGGGCTTATATTATTATAGGTTTTAGTTATTTTATTTTATCTGGCACGGTAGCCTAGCCGGTAACGCAGGGGGAAGCCACAAAATATTCTTTTCAGATATACATACACTGTTATTAGTAACACAATTGGGTTATCCAACGTAAGTAGTAATAAGAGTCCTGTATGCATCCTGTATGTGACGAGGATGTCCTTGAAGGAAGTAACGATGTCTCTGAGGGAAAAAAAGGGAATACTGGGTCTTATTTAAGCTAGTAAGGAAAAGAAAAACGGCAAATATCGAAGTTTCCTTAACTTGACATCTCTTTTGATTCACATCAGCTGTCGTAAAAATGACACCCGAACTGACACCATTAAAAAAATGTTAGGCAGGCATCTTTATATAATGAAGAGGCAGTTCCGTTGCAGCTCAGATGCTCCACCATTTGACTTCAAGAATAATTGTTTTAAACGTACATATTGCCTTAATGAAGATATAAAAAAGCGTTTGAACAAAAGGCGGGTTGTACATTCACAAAAAAATTTCATCCTCACGTTACCTGTAGGGGGTACCCTGAAAAAATTTTTTTTTCAATAATTTATTTTAAGATTTTGAAGTTTTAATAAATGCGAAATGTCTTGCTCTTGCGTGCTTCCAACTTTTATTTAATAATGACTTTTGTAATTTTTTTTCGAAAGCGAAACTATTATTCCAAATGTACTGCAGTTACCCATACCAGTCACTAGGTACTAGGTAGGTCTAATAATAACACTACACTTGACAGGCAAAACATCGATGATTATTCCGGCTGTGTACGAGCGGCAGTATGCAGACTGGTCATGAGTCATGTGTACAGAGTAATGTTAACGTGTCGTCGCGGCGTGTGTTGCAGACGGAGCACCGCACGTGCTGCGCGTGCGGCGAGGCCATCGCGGACCGCTTCCTGCTGGAGGTGGGCGGCGGCGCCTGGCACACGGCCTGTCTGCGCTGCTGCGTCTGCGCCGTCCAGCTCGACCGCCACCCCTCCTGCTTCCTGCGCGACCGCCAGGTCTACTGCAAGCAGGACTACGCCAAGTAAGGACATCTCACACTCACAACACAACACTAGCGCTGCTCCACGCTTCGTGCTCGCTTTGCAAACACGCTCCGGTGTCCGCCGTGTCACATGTCGCTACTTGCTCCCCTCCCCTCGTGTTATTCATGTCTGCACTGTCTGCAGTGACCACATGAAATTGATCGGAACTGCGGCTTGTAGTTCAGGAAAAAATATTAAAAGATTAACCAGTAACTTAGGACGTTCCAGATGAGCTAAAGAGTGAAATTAGACGGCCATAAAATGTGGCAATATCACCAACAACAGTTTATGAATGTTAAAATATGTAGCGGCCGATATTTATTCACACGTACGTGAACATTTTCGTTCGTCCGGTTCCCAAATTATTGTTCTAGTGGCCCTCCCGGATCGACCGCAGCTGATTCACTTTGACATGCAAATGGCCTTCATTATCGTTGCGCAATTACTCCACATTGAATCGCCCGCGGCGCTGTGTTATTACCTGAATACTAAGATTTCCTTGCCGGATTTAACTACTCGTGGAAACTTTAACTCTCAGGTTTACAAACCGAGTGTTGTGAAGCAACCAAATTGTGCGTACTGAGAGCATTAGAACGGCCGCGGCATGCCCTACCGTCTATGAAATTGATGAGGTTTTCCATTCAAACATCTAAGCGGAAAATGTTCTTTTCTCAACATGTCCTTGGGTGAAATGTTTTGAATGTTATTCCACTCACAGCGAACTCCTTCATCATAACGTCGTTTATGGTGCATCGCGTTACTTAACATTCGATGTAAATGTGTGGCTGAAATATACCGCTTATTACATACCGCCATATAAAATATACCTTAGCCGGTCAATTGTAATTACAACTCATATCTATCGTACTGCGACACCACAATAAGAGTGAATAATGTCACACTCACAGCTCTAGAATTTATTATTAATTTATTATTAGTGGCATATGGATAGGTATACAAATGAAACATAATTTTCGAATTACCTACAATAATAAATCTACAATTTATTGTATAGATCTCTCGTATGAATCTCGATCAATCAATCAATCAATCAAATATTTGTGAAATAAGGTACATAAAAGATGGCAATTATTAATCTCCAATTCTGTAATCGAAATGTGTTAAAGTTCACGGGTGATACCTATTAGGACTTCAGGAGGAGGTGGAGGTGAGTAGCTAGCCCATCAGGTAAAGAATATTACCACCATATAGTACCAGCTCCGTAGAGTCGGTATTCAACTGTTAGGTGGTAGAGCTTAACGATTACCAACAAGAGGCTTATGAATTCGCCATTCGTAGTCACCCAGCCGCAAAATATATTGGCTAAAGACCTTTATAGGTACACAGACGTTAAATGCTCTATATTTAGAATTAAGAGCACCTTCAAAGCTAAACTAAATAAATTGTTTTTTTTTTCACTATACACCCTAGCCAACAAACTCAGATGTATTTCTTAAATAAAGCGTGTAACATCGGGACATGACATGATCCATCCTCGACCAGGCCACCCCTCCCTACCCGTGCAGTGTGCACCACGAACACTTTATTGACCGTCGGACGAGACTGGCAGACGTTCCCTCCTGATGGAGTTTGTTCCTGTGCCACCCAGTTCATGCCAGACGCTGGCATGGATTTTCTGGCCAGCCGGCTAGCTAAAATGCTCGTTCAACAAAAAAAATGCGGTACCCACGCTTCCTTATTGTTTTTTCGACTTTGAAACCTTTTTATGGACTTCAAAGCCGCAATACACCTGTTAATATAAAATAATCACTCATAGCCGATTAATATGAGTTTCCTAATTGAACTATTAAAAAAACTACATTATTCATGGCCTGCGACATTAATTTATTATAATTTAGTGTTCCATCAATAACCGCTTGTTTTTATGAAAGCTTTATTATACCCACCTAGTTGTGCTATCAAATTATTATTACCCGATGTTTCTATAAATACACGACATTTAACGGTAACATATTTTATGGAGTTATTGTAAAGTTTTTGTGTTTGGTTTTTATGAAAGTAACGTCGTCGTGCGGACTCGTGCGTAGCCGAGCTGTTGCCGCGCTCTGGCTGACTTCTCACTGTGGTCGACGGCGCCTAAATACAATTAAACTCATTATTTTTTGCGTCGCAATCTAACGAAGTTTCTCCACATGTGCCTCACTCCCAAGTCAGGAAGCGAAAAAACACATGACACTCCCAAACGACTCAGTATTGTGTCCATCGTTCCGAGCCATCAATGGTCTGTGTGCAAACAATAGTGGAAATTATCGACAAGAAACAATTTAACGTACGGCCGTCACGTAGTCGTTTAGGTGGATCGCATTAATTCCACACAATGCGCTGACTGCGTCCAATTAACCTTCGACGTATCAGAAATATTCACAGTCATACTCATTCCTCCAGTCATCGGGACGTATAACCCCGCCTAAATGCAGAGACGCACGCGCCGTCTTCTCTCGCGGCCGAATGGACGGTGTGTTAGTCGCGGTGGGGTTATTGATGGTATGTGTGGTAGAATGCCAGCAGGGTAGGCGGTCCGCAGGGCAGGTGACCCGTGACCCTCGCTGTGTGGCCGCCCGGCGCGGCCCGGCCTGGTGAATCTGGTCGGCCGCGGCGGTCGCGACCAACACTCGGAGAATCCCTCACTCACAATCACTAACCACGTAGCTTACCAATATTAATCGCTTTGCAACAATACTTCGCTTAGATAATACATTGAGTAGACAGTTGTCTAGTCCTAGTAGCAGGTAGGTAGGTTGGTACTACTCGTACTGATTGAAACGCAAAGTAAATGTAGTGAGGTCATCATGGAATTCTTTTGAGAAATAAAATATAATTTATTACTAGATATTGATATTTATTAGGATTTTTTTCGAGATAATAATTTGTGCCTTGTTGTTACTATGATTTCCATAGCTTATTTCGCTCGTTTTATTTATGTCACAACAGAACTTGGCGTTTGCTATTTATTTCCAATTAAAAGTTGTCTAATTGGCTGCTGAATAAGTAGGTATCAAAGGTATTAAGTGCAAGTGACAGGTTCCGGCCGCGGATGTATAGATTAATGTTATCACAGTATTTTCAGTGGAGGGCCCCTCATAAACAACTCGAGTCCGATTTACATAAACTATAAAGTGGAAACGCAACAGGTGCGTGAGAACTCACTCCCATAGACGGTAAAAAACGAGGCCGATGTCCCGAGTGATGTTATTGAATATCTTCGCTCGGATGTGGCACAGACAGCGCACAACACTAGCGGACTAGGGCCCGCGGTGCAGCGGTGACGGGAATGTTGCCAGCATAAAAAATCCCCCGACCGGCGATGACTTGCAACAATGGCATTTTCATTTGTCATTTATTTTGATTGTGATAACTCGAGGCGACGTGAAACGATATATTTCAATCGGAACGGGGTTACGGACCCGTGAGGTATGGACGGCGCGGCGTGGTGGTGGACGGTGACGACCCGACCACCCGACCACCCGAGCGACTGGCTCCCGCCTACCGACTCCCGAGGACTGGCCACTGCACACTTTCACTCACTCACTTAGCATACACACATTTTACGTCATCCTTGCTCTTAGATTATAGAAATTTATTTCATTTTACACCTGTAACGTATAAACCAGCGCTTTTTGTTAATTGATGCAAACGAGCTTGCAACCATCGAGAGGGTTGTTGAACTGGTGAACGTACCGCGAGCAGCGAGCAGTCGAGACTCTAGCTAGAGGGATCTCCTAGCGCTCGCGCCTCGCATGTAATGTAATGGTTTCAATGGTGTTACAATACCGAGTGGGAGATGTTACGAGTACATTGATTTACTTGATTCGGTCATACTTAGTTGACCTGTAATGTGAGAAATGTTTAGCGCGGAGTCTATGGGCGAAGGAGAGTTAGTGCGGTAGAGGGTATTAACGTTAGAACCTCATCTCGCGGGACACTAACCAGGAAGCTTGGTGAACGTGAACACACACCAGTGTATTTTAATACACTGTACCTACTAGGGATAATCACAGTAAAGTTTATTCTTGCGATACATTATTCTCTGGCAATCACATTGATTTCAAATTCTGATCGTATTTCAAAATGTTGGTTGTAGAAATCTGGTTAAGATACCTAGGTATATATTTATTTCTCGATAAGAATACTCGCTTACAATATGAGAAGTACCTTGTTCTTAATATTAGTTCAGGAATATATTATAACAGAGGATTTACTTTTGATAGGTACCTACCTACATGCAAAATACGAATTATCCTGATGATCCGAAATTAAGACCAGCACGATACCTGGTTTGTCTTTGATTCCAACAATATAAAAGGTCGCTTGTCAAGTGCTATGGAACCGTGATGCAGTCGTGCCAGGCCCGCAAACAAGACGCATCTCGTGTAGACGAAGCGCCATCAATGCGAGCCATACCGATCGCTGCCTATTTTCTCACAAGCGGAGTTGTGAGTCAGTGATAGCACAATGATAGGTCACGCCGTGTCAAGCACCACGGACCGCGGACAAAAACCGCCGCCAGCCGAACATTCGAGTATCACTCCGTATCCTTGACATTAAGTGGCGATGATGCCACGTATGTTCTTGTGTAAGTATTTATATTAACATTGGAAACGCAGTCTTTGTTGCCGGTCACCGTCACCGCCGCGCCGCCCCGCGCCGCCTGGACGGAGTGCCGAGTGATCAGTGGACGGCTATCCCACTTTCTATAGCCCCGTATAGAGTAACATTGTACTAACGACCGCGACGCGGAGAATTGTGGTTTCTTTTACAGAATCTAAGGGTTATTATCAACATGTACCTATAGAGGTGAGTGCAGAATTCTAGTCAAAACTACTTATGAAACGGTTACAACTCAAAAGTTTTAAATAATCATACATAGTTTAGTAACAACAGAATCATCTCAAACGAACAAGAAAAATGAAACCCGTAGGTACCTGTCGCTGCAATGTGTATGCACATTTGATCGATACGTATCTAAATTATACTTAGCGAGTTGCCGTAAAATTTCTGTTTAAAATAACGAGGCTCATATTTCACAACACATTACAACTGAGATGTTTTGCTCCGGTTCAGCAATTACTACACACTCGACGCACATATTGTTTTTGAGTTTCCATTATGGGCGAGTCAATAACGTTGCGGTTTAAAAAAAGCAATCTTACAGGGCTCGTTAAGTGCGAGTCGCGTCACGGGCTAAATAATGTTTGCGTCGGACGCGGACATAACGAGTGGTATCGGTGTGGCGTGGCTGTTGATGCACCCGCTCCCCGCCCGCGCCCCCGCCCCCGCTACCCGCTCTCGTAAATCGAGCGCGCCGCGGGCCACAATCGTAATTGCTTTTGTTGATATATCTTATGTTTATTGTTTATTTAGCGCGCCTTTTTGTCAGGTAGCCGGCCACACGCCCGCCGCCCGCGCCGCGCCGCGCCGCGCCGAGCCTGCGACCTTTTGTTTTTAACAGGATGTCGAGCGGCTGCGGGCTGCTCCACCTACCACTACCACTCGGCGCTCGCACACCGCCACACCGGCTCCGTGGACAGTGGGCACAAGTGTTTCAGACAATCGCTTGTCTAATTGTTACTCACTGAAATTTTACAACTTACTTAACCTGCCGTTTTAAATTTCACTATGAAAAGCTTTGTTCTATTTAGTATTTTCGTTCTTATTGCACCTTCTTCGGAGAATTAGAATCGTGTGGTCATCGCTCAGTCAAGTTATTCCAGGATTTTATAATATAACCAAATAATAATTTTACAATGGACAAAATAGTATTAAACAACGTATCTCCGCGAACAATTCACCTCGTGCTCTCCGAGTAAGTAAACAAGCCAGTCCAGCAATTACGGCCGAGGTGAACATGATAGAAAGTAGGTTCGTTTCCATGAGATACACAAAGGCGAGGTTTCTCCGCTGAGGGTAACGTATGAAATGGAAGCGAGCACCGAGCACGGTCCGGCGTCCGCGAGCCGCTCTCACGCGAGGTCGCGCCCACACCGCTGCTGCAAATGCGCGCACCATGTCTTATGTAAATGTACCATGTCCCTTCTGATTTTAATTAATCTCTAGCCGCATAAATAAACCTACCTTTAATCGATTCACCTGAATATTAAACAATGGCGATCCGATGCCGGCGCCGGCGCAATCATAATTCGACCGACGCGACGTCCACCGGCCGCGCGCCCGCCCCAAAATTAATTTTTGTAGTGCTCACTGCTCAATGCTTATTGCTGATAACGTAATTAATCTATTACATCAATTCATTTTGATTATACTATCCTAGTTTATACTTTAGATTATAGTAGTTCGATATTCCTTATTCCTTCGATATGTTTAATCCTCCCGAATAGCAAATAATTACGTTTGTGTTGGTCAACAGAAGTTAGATCTGAGGTGCTCATTCGCTGACTACTATCCTACGGTATTTACCCACGTACCATTTGATTTTCATCGACGTCCTCTATCTTACTAAATATAATATTAAATATCAAAATCTTCGTGTTTATGAAGTTCATGAAATGTAAATCAAACAAGAAAACTTGCATCGTCGGCGGAGTGAATGTGAGAGATGTAATTTGCGCGATGTGTACCAATTTTATAAATAGACTCCTAACAGCTAACCAGCTACGGAACGTTAAAGTAGAAGCAAACGTCAAGCGATCGGATCAGCTTACAGTGTGTATAGTAGATATAGTCTGAGGACTGTGTCTGTGTATTATAGTTCCTACAGTACCAACTGTCGTCGCGCAATAACTCGATAACCGAAAACCAATTACGGCGTGTAGTCGGCGATCAGTCATCCGGCGATGCTTTGTTAGCGCGCATTGTCCGGCGCGAGGCGTAGCCCGCGGCGCGTGAGCCCCCGCTCTTAAACAAACGCGCATAATACTAAAATGAATCTCGAGATTGGTGTTGTATTAAAACAAATAACTTAAATCATGTCATCGAGTGAGCGGTCGCCGAGCGCCGAATGGGCTGCAACTGCTGCGAGGGAGAAGGGAACGCAATCAACGAGAAAGGATTTACGAGAGTGGCCGGCGGCGGAGCGACCGGCCGGCCCGAGGACCGGAGCGCCCGATTTTGTCAACCGCCTTCGGCTCGACTCCGACTCCTTACAAATAGGCCCGATGACAATTCGATCTATTAATACCCGCCCACAAAAGCACCGGCGCGGCGGCGTGCTTGGTCCGGCACGAAGCTACCAGGCGCCGCGGCGCCGGTTCTCTGTAATTATATGCTTCTCGTCCCATAAATAAAATTTATTTGATTTGTTTTTAGGGTTCCGAAGTAAAATCGGAACCCTTATAGTTTCGTCATGTGTGTCACAAGCTAAGCGCCAAGACCCTGCTAGAAAGCTGTAATATGGCATGGATATACATATTTATTAAAACTCCAGAATCGTGGAATAAAATATTGAAAAACATTATTAAGCTATTGCATAGCTTTTATCGCGGGCTTTGAGCGCGGGCGCGGCGACCGAATCAAGAAATTCCGTAACGAAAATAAAACCTAACAACCCCCACTCCGCCTACCATGATGCTCGGCCGAGCGTTCGCTTAACATATTGTAGGCATGTAATGATAATGTTTCTAACTGATATTGAATGATACTACCTGATACTGAATTTTTAATGATAACGTGTATGAAATAAAATTTCTGAATAACCTACATGTATTGTAAAATAATAAAAATATTTTATTAACTTCTCATTTATTCAATAAAAGAAAAAAAAAGGTTTTCTTATTGGTCACCACGCTCAAAAAGTGTATCTTGAATTAATATCAAAGAAAAAAAAATACTGCATAAAAAAAAATTTGACTTTAAAATGCTAATTCTGGTTAGAGTCAAGTGTCCCCTCCCTGCTGACGTTGGAGTTGGACAAGTGAAAAAATTAGACTACTTACTGATATTTTAAAAGTTTTTTTACTCTTCTGTAAAATTGCAATTTTCATGTTATGCCTTTTTTCCACTGAGGGTGCGAATTTACAATGAACACTATCACGGCTATGTTAGCATACCTAAGTAGTTAATGAGTAATATAATCGATAAACTTACTACATCGGAACCCTACACTGCGCGTGGCCTGACACACACTTGCCCGGTTTTAATTTTTCATCGATCTTTAGACGGAGTTCAATAATTATTACATATTCAGGCGCACGAGTAGTCCAATATATGTATAAAATGACGTCAGATTCTTACTATTTATACCCAGAGCATCAGTAAACACTTAAACAGTAAAAATTTCATTGCAATCAAATAGTAAGCTCGTAAAGATTTATGGTAAATGCGTTTGAACGTGATGACTTTTAGCCGCGAAGAGTGTTCGAACAACGGCTAGCCTGCACAACATCTCGTGTTTGTGTACTATAATTCATTGCAGCTATTATAACACCTCAACAACACGATCCGCCCTAGACACCAGACACCAGGCACCAGGCCGCGAAGAACCTCTCAAAATAGTCCTTACTATCAATGAATTCTACACAACATAAAATAAATAAATGTTATTAAGAATTTACTTGTAAATGATACGTGTAGTAAGGTACGTAGTTATTGTCATTTCAATGGCTGGTATAATAATTACTTTTGACAAAATTAAACAAATGAAAAAAAACTGAAAATCTTGAAATAAAATAAACCATTTAGTATTAAAATTAAGGTCCAAAATTAACAGTAAAAAATTTGAAAAAGATTGTGTGGTTTTATGAAACCACGGTAGGTATAAGTGAAACTTTTTTTCGTATTGTAGACATTTAACTAAAAATTTTTGGATAAATATTCGATTTAGGGTATTAAAATGGCATCATCCTCGTTGATCAGTTTTTCGGACTGACTAACTGTGTCGTTGTTTATCAAAAGCAAGAAATAGCAACATTTACATTAAACACTGATAAAAACAAACAAATAACGTGGAGCACTGACACAAATGAGTAATAGTCTATAGTAGAGATGCGCCGAATAGTGGTTTCACCGAATAACCGAATACCGAATACTATTCGGTTTAACCTTTACCGAACCGGATATTCGGCCGAATTATTCGGTTTACCATTTACCATTACCATTTACCAAAAATATTGTTTTGAGGTTTAAAAATAAATGCTGATTTAAGGTTTAAAATAAATGTTGGCTATACTAAGTAACTATAGATTAAGAAATAAATATGTTGACTTGAGGTTTCAAAATACTTAAATGTGATTTGAAGTTTAATTGCTTTATTTTATTAGCTTTATTCAACAATTTCCTCATAGGATTTCTTTGATATTTCTTTGAAATATCATAGATCTTACATATGAGGTTTTGTCTTTTAGTTCTATACCGTGTAGTGTAGTCAATAGTCAAGAAAATAGAAATACTCGAACCGAATATATTCGGCACCAAAACCGAATATATTCGGCACCAAAACCGAATAATTCGGCCGAATACAAATAGTGAAAAAGATGCCGAATACGCCGAATACCGAATATCAAACGAATATTCGGCGCATCTCTAGTCTATAGTATAGACTATTTGTATAGACTATATACACACTACACGGTCAGCTGCGAACCATCGGCGTGGCGCCGCCATATTGGCCTCGGCTGCTCTGTCGAGCGCCTTTCACTTTACCCCCACTCCGCGGCCGACCGTCACGCGACATGCGACACACAGACCAAAAAGTTTGAGATGATGTAATAAAAGGTTCACTTTAAAAATAAATAACTTTTAGACAGTGCCAAAATGGTGCCAAACAAACAAGCAAAATTAATTACATAAAGCGTAAAATGAGGGCAGCGGCATGCGATGCACACGGCAGCAGCAGTGCGGCGCGCGGCGAACATCTTTGAACGGTTTGTTTTTTCATCTGTTTGGCACCACCTCAAAATTATTTATTCACTGTTATTTTAGGATCTTAATTTTGAATACTAAGTGGCTTATTTTTTTCACGCTTTTCAGTTTTTTTCCTTGGTTTAATTTTTGTTAAAAAGTAATTATTTTTTAATTTTTAGTTAACATAAAAATTAATAATAAGGTATGCGTGGTAGATTCAGTTACCAGGTAAAAATGTAGTAGTTGAAATATCAATCATCTATTACTACTAATATATTTTCGTACATCTAGGGGTAAAATTTTGTTTTCGAATTTTAATGAGAGAACTTCAAGGTATACACTATCCAATAAAAAGAATCGAAATCGGATCATCCAGTACAAAGTTATTGCGGTAACGGGCAAAAATTTAGTTGGTGAACAATCAAAGAAATAAGTAACTAAATGAAAAAGTGAACTTGTTACAATACTTACGAGCAGACCACAGAATAGATGAAGTAGAATCAGAAGTAACTAATAATAATTTAAACTATCTAATCTACAATTGTAACATGTTGTTACGTTATTATGTTGTTATTTATCTCTTAATTTAAAACGCAACACAACTCAATTGCCCTAATGTCTCCTGGATGCACAGTGTCCCACGTATTTTAATGCAATGCAAAACGACTTCAGAGTTTTGGAATGTGCTATTTGAAAATATTGTAGTATTAATAATGAATGCAGTTCATTTGAAGTTGTTATAGTTTTTATGCACCTTGCTCGGCACTCGTGGCGTAGCGCACACTAGCATGCACTGTTCGACGTCCCCAGTCAGCAGTCACCAGTGTCCACTAGTGAGTCACTAGTCACTAGTAGTGACTAGGCAGAGTGCAGAAGGGTGTGGCGGGAGTGCGGGAGTGTGGCTGGCCGCTGGGGCGAACAGGACCCTACGCGACGAGCGTTATTATCGGCCCGTACGCGACGTCTTCATTACCGGCGAGTGTTAAAACTTGTTAATCTGTCACTTACTTAATTACTATGCGAGGACCGCTTTTAATTGATTCAGCCGGCGACAAAATGTTAATAAGCCGTGATAAGGCGCGGGGAAATGCGTCCGCCAACAACGCGTTTTGAAATGCAAATCGTCCGTTTGAAACATTGCTCTGGATAACGCCGATAAGCGATACTCTGAATAATACCCGCGGTACACGCGATTCTGCGGAGTGGACCCGGTAGATGCGGTACACCGACCGATCGCTAAGATAATGGGATTGGGGATTCACACATCTTCTACAAACGTTCGCTAATACTAGTAACTTCACCACTACACTAACATCGCCCATACTGCAAGTAATCCAAACGCTAAACAACTTTAATGTAGGTACTACGTACGGACTCTCGAGACTAATTAAACAGATATTTTATTATTTCTACGCGATATCCGACAAACGAACAGGCGAGCCTATTTCTAATAATAAGTGTGCGCCACCTCATGGCATCGTTGACGCGTTGCCAGCGAAGAAGTATGCTCATTGCTCACCCTCTTCTTTCATTCAACTTACATGTAGGTCTCCAAACTCTCAAAGGAAGCATAGTGGTTACTCTTTCTCCATAAAAAAAATTGCATTAAAATTGGGTATAACTTTTCCTTCTTCAGTTTATTAACAACCGCCAGCAGGTTGTCTCCACGGGTCTACTCGTATGCCTCGCTTTGTGAGAACAAAGCTAGTTCGCTCGGCAATATTACTCGTAACTTCTCCTATTGGTATTATCTCATCAAAAACATAAATGTGAAATGAGAGCCATGTTCAAAAAAAGAATTGAAATCTAAACGGGTGTCACGTTCTGTGTAGAAGAGCCAAAAATTTTTATCACAAGAACATGTAATTCAAGCTTTACATTTGACTTGATTAGATTTCCCGTACCTGTGTAGGCTATAATAAATTTATAATATATAATTGTCTTCGTCAAGTCTATTAGGTTGATGTAATGTATGGATGTATGTTCCTTTTCTAAAATTTGATTCATTGGTTCATTTGGTTCATGAGGTAATATAGAATAATTACATACATACGTACAAAATACGCGCGAAAAATATAACCCTTCCTTGCCAGTGGGGTAAAAACACGCAAAGTGACCTATAGTGCTCTATGACATGAGTACTACCGTTTTTTGGCAGGCACGTTATGATTTTTTTTAAAAGAAGGCAATATTCAAAACTATAGACGATTATAATATCATAGTATCTACAGACCTATTGACCTGAGGAATAGAAATAGAAATAAGTACATTAACGAAGGGATGTTCATTGTTAGGTTTAAATAGAGGCATTCAGGTCCAGGTCCTATCCAGGTGTAGGGATGAGATAAAGTGATTCCCTCCAAGGTAATATTTGCGGCGAAACGCAAACGTCGAGATATGATAGCGTGTTAATGGAGTGTTGCACGCGTTTTGTTTAATTAATTAAATATTAAGGGCCGCCGAATGGTAATGAGTCCGACGTAAGTGCTTCTGCGCGTCGACCGTCCGCGTCGGCGCTGCCTCGGGTCGCATAGGGCTGCCTCTCAGCCATATAGCCACACATATATTAATGCTAATATTTTACTTGGGAATAAATATATCACCAAAACTCATGTTTTATAAATTATGTCTGGATTACATAATTTTTTTTCTAATTTTATACTACGGCGTGATCCCGTCGCGTTGTCTTGGCCAAGTAACGACCGTTGACCAGACCATAATCCATCTTTTAGAATCATCCACCACCAATAGTTTTAATAATACGTAATACATTTAAATTAAGGTTTGATTTTTGTGTGTTTATAATGTAAATATTTTCCAATTAGTTTTTCAATTCACTATTATAAAACCGAGACAAGTTTTACAAATGTATGTAGTGTAGTATGTAATGTAGTATATGTAAAGCTAAATCAGGTAAATCTAAATTACTACTAAAAGTCAGATCCAACATTACTTAGGAAAGATATCCGGACGGCACCATAATGAAGCGCTGACATGTGCTGGGTTGCAGTGGGGGCTGGGGGCTGGGGCATATATACTCGTACAGCTCACGGCACTACGTGAAATCGTCTACTGAAACTATTATAGTATTGTGATTGAAACAGATGAAAGCATCAATTAACTTCGCATCGTCATCCGCAGTATTTCACACAAAGACACGCGAGTCGCGACCGTTGTTTCACTTACAAACGGCGTCACAAACATCTTAGCATTCTTGACAACCCTGAGCAAAATGCTGCCGCCACTGCATACGAGAATCGGCAAGACATCTGAACAAGTATAATAGCTTTAATTGAGTTTTATTAAAATACAGTTATATTTGAATTGTTTACGTTTGTTTTTGTGTTTTTTAAGAACAGGATAAATCGACCGTCCAGCACATTGCACCGTCTCCGAGCCGAGCGCCGCGCCGTTCACTTGCATTTTATAAAAATGAAAGTAACCAATAATTATCGTGAACTAAATAGTCCACTCCATCCTCAGTAAACAACGTGAACATCTATACTCTATAGGTAGTCAATCTCCGCCGGACTCCAGTCCTGTTTGATTTCAGTGAGTGTTTAGCTTTACTACCAACACCGTAGGGAACCAATACAATGCCCCACAGTGTAACTGAAGGGTTAGAATGGGTTAGTTGCCTTGTATCAATATTCTGGATAGCAATGGATCGTATTGCAGTGTATCGAATAGTATCGAATAGTAGATATTCTTAAATGTATTTCATTAAAGATGTTTTTGTTTGTTTTTCTGATGCTGGGCGGTGAAAAGCCGTGAATAAAGATTTTTCTTTCTTTCTTTCTATCGATCCAGGTATCGATCCAAGTGATTTGATACGATACAAAAGCAAAAGAACAATTTGCGAACATACAAAGAGTAAACAATGATTTCTATCGACTTCCCACACACGTATCAGTTAACCAAGTACCTAATGCAAATCTCTAGATTAACCGCGTGCTTTATTAGTCGTTTGTACTTTGTAGGGAGGAATTAGTAATTTCAAGAGTATCTGTTACATTTAACCGAAAGTAATAGTGCGAATGCGGCGCGGCGGCGTAAATTCGCTATAATTGATCCTTACTATCCTTAGAATTATTTATCGGGTTCATTAAAAGTGGAGCCAGTAAAAACATGATTAATAGATTAAGGCGGTTATTGCGGCCCGGTAGCCGGTAGCCGGTAGCCGATAGCCGATAGCTGCTACGTCACACACGACATGCAACTCGCGGTACCGCTACGGTTGTAAATAAGCCGGGGTTATTTATGGAAGATGTTACAATTAAATATCAGTACTTTGCAAAAAGTTGTTTTTGTTCGCAGGGAGCGGTAGGATAAGGATTGGCCGGCTGCGGCACGCAAGGTGCACCGGGCGGCTAATAAAACATCATAGAAGTTATAAAAACATTGACGAACTTACGATATTGCTTAGTGAAACCGCGTCGCGTTGCGGACATTTGAAACACTCCAGGATAGTATACGTAATGTGCCATTGGCGCAGGGGCTTTCCCTCACTAAAATACTTAGGGACACTAGTAAACTAGAAGAGTAAGCCGAAAAACTCTATTTCATGATAGTATAATTTGTTGTTGCGGCTCAATCATGATTACGCTTGATTTGGGTTTGAATAACTCGGACACCAGACCTCACCGACTTCACTTCACCTTCCACATCCTGGACACTCGGCTTCTGATCACTGACTTAAAAGCGGCTACGAGCAAAGCAAAATACATAATAGCACATAAAACATATTTATAATTTTTATCAAATGAACAAGCGGCAGTATCAACTTCAAGCCAGGTTCCACAAAAGTATTTAATTTCCCGTCGTCCGTAAGCAAAACTAATCGGGCCTGCAGAGTCACCGCGCTCAGGAATTTACTAAGTGTTTAAACATTTGCATTGTAATGAAGACAATCATTGTATCAAATCAAACTCAGCAAAACCTAGAAATATTTAGTGTCTTTAATTGAGAACAAAAAATAAAACTGAAAATGTCAGTCTTTTAGTCATAATATAAAAAAAAATTAAAAAGGGGTAACTTTGAGAGTTCTTTTTATCGAGTGAAGTGCATTACATTTTGTAACTGAAATCAACTTCAGGTTTAGATCCTTAACTAATACAAATGTTTTTCAAAATTTAAAAAACCTATTTTCTGCCTCAGATGTTTTTTGCGGGAATACCTAGCCTTAACATGCCTTGACGGAAATCCGTGACCGGAAAGTATGAGTGGTCTTTTATTTTCATAGTTAGGATGTCATAATATCTTAACATAATAAATAAATATACGTATTTATTATAACAGAAAGCAGATACTAAATGAAGGGGAATGAGTGCAGTGTTTTTATTGAGGAGATGGATCGGAAGCACCAGATAAGTGAATGTTAGCTGATTACGAATGCATTACTGAGGTACGCAAAACATATTTTCCTTTATCGCCTGTTTCAACACTAACGACTATACTTAGATAACGTTAATGTAGGAAAGTTTTTATTTATTCATTTATATTTTCTTACGTATTTTAAAATAACTTCCTTAATAATATCCGTAAACCGATAAATAAACTTGTTAATTATAGTCGAATCCATAATTCGACGGACCACTTTGACAACTAAATTCTTTTTTAATGAAAATAGCGGCATATTTACGAGACCTATCTGATGGTAAGTGGCTATCGTCGCCCATGAACATCAGCAACACCAAAGGGATCACTGATGCGTTGCCGGCCAGGAAAGAGAGAAGAAAAAGAAATAATGCACAAATGTTGTTATAGGCTGTTCTTCTAGTTCTTATTATCAGTTTTTAATCTAGTTTTTCTATTTATTAGCTTGCCTATTGGAGAAGTGGGATTTAGAAATTATAAATATTACGAATATTTAAGGAAATTATAACAATACATTATTACTGATAGTTTTTTTGGAATAAAATTTTGCGAACTGAATTACAATATTAGCCCTATTCTACGGAGCTACAGAGCATGAACGGATACTACTCAGGTTTGTCTCCAGATAAAGGAAATCCTTAGTCCTTTAGAACATTGACCCTATAAAAGCGTGTATTTAGGTTTTAAACTATTTACAGGTGAATGGTGAAGGGAGGTAACTAATGGAGAAGTTGTTATGAACTCTTTTATAACTTGACTTCCGATGCCAGAAGCAGGAAAAGTTAGTTCTTAAGTTATCGAAGTCAATAATAGGGGGGGGGGGGGGGGGTGGGGGGGGGGGGGGGGGGGGTAATAGGTATAATATTGCACAGAAATAAAAAAATGGCAATTTAAAGAATCATTAAAATAAAATAGAAAAAGTAATCCGCCATAAAAATGGGCATACTTTCAGTATTTTGTCTACAATTCATGATAAATAAGGTTTCATCTTAATAAATTCAAGGTACCTATTTGGATGGGAGATAGCCTTAGGGAGTTCACTAAGTACACCGGCTGGTGTAATGTTATAAAATTCACTTATCTCTCAAGTGTCTATATTTCTTGTATAAATCCATTTTTCTAAAATGTCTCTCCTCGATACGAGTAAATATATCGCGCTATAAATGTTCAAATTGCACTACTGTGAAGTAACACGGCGACGGAGTAGTGAGTACAGTGTGGCTGACGGCTGTGCTGTGGCTCGCTACAGCTGGCCCGATGCTCGCTACAGTCGCTATAGCGCTCGACGAAGATTTGCAACTCATTGCACTTGGCATTTATCGATACTAACGTTAAAATAAGGTTTTTATTTGACATTTTGATTGGCTCTACATCGAACGGGAGGTGAACTCGAATTCTATAAATATAATTTATCGGCTGACACCACCGAGCCGTATTACCGCTTATTTCGTGCCGGGCGAAATTATAATTGCTTTGCGAATTATTTTATTGGTGCATAAATAAAGGCTAAAGCGAATTTGTAAACAATTTACTCGGAACATCTGCCTCATTTTAATAATATCTGTACGTCGATTGACAATATTTCTTTCGATATTTCACATCGATCGGTTCACAGGGAAAGTTCAGAGGGATCGCAATCTCTCCACTTCATTCGGGATCGGATACAGGATTCCGTGGGAAGTAAAATAGTTGGGTTTTATTCCTTGTACCTTTATACACCCTGACATCCATTACTATTAAGAAGCTGCACGGAGGGAAACTTCATGCAAGCGCAGCTTCGGAACGGTCGAGTCGTGGGGGAACCTATCCGTTGCGTATTCCGCCTGCGGCTAACAGAACGGCAACGACTATTACACTATTGTAGTTGTAGTGTCGTCCATGTATTTCGTGTGATGTGTTGTATTAGAAGCTGAAGTCGGTAGAAGCGGGCTGATTAACGCGCAGCTACTTGCAGGAGCTTCGGCGCGAAGTGCTCCAAGTGCTGCCGGGGCATCTCGTCGTCGGACTGGGTGCGCAAGGCGCGCGAGCAGGTGTACCACCTGGCGTGCTTCGCGTGCGACGCTTGCGGCCGCCAGCTCTCCACCGGCGAGCAGTTCGCCCTGCACGAGGACCGCGTGCTCTGCAAGCCACACTACCTGGAGACGCTCGACGGCGGCTCCATCTCCTCTGACGGTATTACACTTTCTTGTGCAACGTTGGAACCCTTCAAGGGTCTACTATCTAAACCGTTATCTTTCTACACATGTAATGTATGCTAATACTATTATGTTTCATCAAAAGAATAAGTTTATGATTAGCTAATAACCGAATACAAGTTTTAAGTCAGATTTTACTAGATGTATAAAACCTTAGAGGTAATCACGTATACTCACTCCTCAGACGGTTGCGATTCAGAGGGCTACCACAAGAGTAAGGCCAAACGAGTACGGACTACTTTCACGGAGGAGCAGCTGCAGGTGTTGCAGGCGAACTTCCAACTCGACTCGAACCCCGACGGGCAGGACCTGGAGCGCATCGCGCAAGTGACGGGACTCAGCAAGCGCGTCACCCAGGTCTGGTTCCAGAACAGCCGCGCTCGCCAGAAGAAACACCAGCACACCGGCAAGGGAAAACAGAATCAAAGTTAGTATGCTCCGATACCTTCCGCTTCTACAGGATTGTTTCGGACGAGAATCGAGTTCTTTAAACTTTGTCGAAACACATCTTTAACACAGAAGTATTCTAAATGATCCCCTGGCATTGCCTTGCGATTTAAATTTGTTAGCGTTGCGATCGTTGGCCGCATTTGCGAAGTTCCACTAGCAATAGTGCAATGGCCCGTGTGTGTATGTGTGCGTGACTAGTTAGTTTGATAAGGTGTGTATTGTTGTCAGTGATAACCCGAGACGCGGACCCGGTGGGGTTTGGCCGGCCCATCAACCTCCACCTCACCTACTCGTTCCAGAACAAGCCGCCATTTGTGCCAATAGGTGAGGAAACAGACTATTGTTTGTGTAGTCACAATATATCACAGATTGTCAGCCACAATTATACTAACAAGCCCCTTGAATCAATATATCTGACCCCGATCATTTGATTGTGTTCGAGATCGAGTAAGACGGTACAAATACCACGTGGATTGAATATAGGTTGTTGATTGTGTATATATAGGTATGTGATGGACGTAATATTAGTGTTATCTACTTGTCATGTTTGAGATGACCAAACGCCAATCACAAACCAAGTCCGTCTCCAAATTGTAGAATGGCACCAGGGGACCGCATTGCCTACTATTACCCGAGGGCTGTACGTCCATTTTTAATACAGGTTTTCATTATAATGTATTTTGTGAAGCTTTTTTAAAGTCAAAATAAAATTATTCATGCCGATACAGGAACAAACAGCTCACTTAACGAAAATCAAAAGTCGTACACAATCTCATACCCAACATCCTTACCCACCCAGGGAAAAAAATAAATAAATAATGGCTGCCCCGGTCGCGCTGGTAATCGAATTCTTCGCTTTGCAGACAGTGCCCCTTTTAACTGTGACAAAAAACGGAAAAGGAAATATATACTTATATGGGATTTTATATGAAGCGATTGTTAATAGGCAAAAACTGAACTGAACTGAGGAAGTAGAAACTGTTCGTTTTCTGCGCTGTTTAAAAATGTAATGTTTTGTCTAACGTTATTTATTGACCCTTGCTGAAAACTTCAGGAATCTGATAAATCAACATTTTTTATTCGACATTGTTCATATTTTAAATAGTTATTTGCGCTACACAAATAGTTAACCTAAGTTAAACAGTTATTTTCGGGGGGCCCGTCAAGAACAAAAAGCCGATAGCCCTATCATCAACAGCAACTGTCCGTTAGTAAAATAGTTTAAATGCGCGACCTGGTATTGAGGTAACATCAAAGCCCAAACCGAAGGCAATTTGGTTTACTTTCTAATCAGTTTAGAAAAAAACTGTGAGATCGAGTTATTTACATAAAAGCAAAAAAAGCAAAGCAACAACCCATAACTGTCCCACAGCTGGGCTCGGGGTCTCCGCTCACAATGTGAGGGGTACAGGCCATAGTCTACCACGCTGGCCAAGTGCGTATTGAGATCTTTATGGAAAACTCTCCGGTGTGCAGGTTTCCTCACGATGTTTTCCTTCACCGAAGCAAGTGATAATTAATTAGTAATACGCGCAATGTTTGAAAATTAGAGGTGCGTGCCAAGATTTAAACCCGTGCCCCCGCGTTCGGGAGACCAACGTTCTAACCGCTAGGCTATCACTGCTGTTATTTACATAGTTAAACTCATTTTGAACGTTGAATTTCAGATGGAACATCATTCACGGATTCTTCAATGGATGAGCTCTCGGAGGACTCGTCGATCCACTGCATGCAGAGCGAAGTTTAAAGTCCTCGAAGATCCTCGAGTCTTCGTCTTATGTTTGCTGGCTTTCGCTGTCCAACTTCGCGTTCATACGTCATGCCCATACACTATGTTCGAGTACCTACATGTGATCTACCTATGTTATCTTGAACTGAGAATTAGGACTTACTAAAGTAGATCCGTTGGCCGGCGTCATGTCATTGTGGGTTCGTGCACATCATTGTCTGTGTGGTGTAGATCTGTTATTGGTGGAACTTGAATTATTGTATTGTTGTATTACACGTCCTCTTGACTTACTCCATCTGTTCCTTGGCCGAACTATGTAATACAGCCTATACTCGTAATATGCTATCATGCTTTGTCTTTAGCATATAAGTTTCCATATTCTAAATAAATGTATAATGTGTTATATGTAATTTAATGTTTTCGTAATCTGTGTCAATAGATTTCTTTTAAATATTGCGTAATTTAAGATGCCATTGAGTCATGTAAAGTTAATAAAATAGTTTATTCATATTTCGATATCTGCGCTGTCTAACAGTAGATATCAAGCAATCATTATATGTATAAATAATTACAGTAATGTTTACGGACCGCTCATTATCTATTGTTATTAAACCATCTTACCATATCGATAAAGATAATTTGTTATTTTAAACTTGGACAACATATTCATTCAACAATGACCTGTTCACTATTTTAAATTGTAAATAATGTTATAATATATGTTACAATAAATGAAATATCTATGGTAAATATAACCGTGTGATTATAAGTATCACCATAGATAACAGCCTCGGGGAAGGCTGTCGGGCCGCAACGGCGCGGCGCAGCTCGCGCGGGCGTCGCGGAGTGATTTCAGGATTATGATGTGTACAATATGATAAATTAGACCGCTGCCTAGCGTGTGGTACAATGTAAACTATTATGTAGATTTAAAAATTAATATAAATCCTAATCTAAGTTTCAAATCCCTATAACTATTTAAATTTATTTATTTATTTGTTAGCAACTGTGATACTTTGTATGGGTCCCTTCCTAGAGCCTGCAACCCGCACTCACCTAGTGCCAAATTATAATACAATATTATGATGAAATAATTTGTTAGATAAGTCACTTTTATTTCGGTTTATACCTACTTAGGTACAACAAATGTACGTCTCCTAGTGGAACTATAGGTATCATTTATTTTAATCTCTTATTTTGGACGACATTTTTTTGTATCTACCAGTGAAATAAATAAGTAGTTGTTTCGAAATAGCTTTAAAGTGGCAGTTTTTTACCACAAAATAAACAAAACGATATGCCATGTTCTATCGGAGAAGCCGCGACTGCTGACTGCTGACTGCTACCAGGTCGAATAGTCTGACTTAGCCGTCACCTGGGATAAGATAATTAACTTTTATTCTGCAATACACATTTATGTGTTCCTTAGAGCAAAATGTATAATTATAAAAAAGTAACATTTCACACAATGAAAACGCAATTATTATTGTTGTATTACAAAACCTTTCACATCAGTCATGACATATAGGTATAAGATGGTACTTATAGGTACATTAGGATACTTTGTCTTAAAGAAAAAAATTATGAATCCATATCTCGGTAAATGACCATAAAATACATTAGTTTAATGATCGTCGTTTAATAAACAATGTTCTCCTGCAAAGTGGAATCTTTTAAATTAAATAAAATTTTATTATGCGCATGTAAGTCAATTTCAATTCAAATAGACACTAGATTTATAAGGTAAATCAGAGTAATGTAAGCCGTTTTTAAATAAAGCGTAGTAATGTTTTTCTTGCGACTTTTAAATATTGTTCAAACGAAACTTACGCCCATCTCAGAATCACTAACGATTACTTTAATCGCTCCTTAGTAAATAATCACCATACAAATTCTGTAATAAGGAGCGATTTAAGTAACCGTTAGTGACTCTGAGTTGGTGCGTTAGTGTCATTTAATGCCCCTACTGTAAGTATGCGTTCTAATATATTCCGCAGTTTATGTAAAATTGCTTAAATATTATAATGATAAGTGTATATATGATATGATATTATGAGGTGTCGTTCGATACTATGCACATTTTTATAATTAATTTACGCCGCAACTCAGAGTCACTAATCGCTCCTTTTTAAAAAATCACCATATAAGTTCTACTAAGGGTCGATTTAAGTAACCATAAGTGACTCTGAGTTGGGGCGTTAGTATAATTGCATATACAACGAACTTGTTAATTGTATTTTTAAAGTATTGTATGTGTATTATGGACATTGAAGTATAATGACATAGAACAGACATCTCGAACAAAATGTGTGTCCCGAAACCGCGATGACGCGTTCTTTTTTCAAACTCTAGAAGGTGATTTACATAGAGTAACTTTGTATAAGACACTTGCCGAACCACGACAAACAGTCAACGACTCTAAATCTTTAGCTCTTCCAAATGTTTGATTTAATGTTTAATTGAATTCACTGAGTAATGTAATACACATAATTTATTATTTACCAAAGAGTAGGTACTATAGTCATTCTTATCGGGCTTATTTATTTGTCCATTAACACGCTTACTTGCCAAGTGTGTAAGCCCGACTCATGATTTTTTCAATTCAATTCAATTGACTGACCTGAACTGACTGAACTGACTTGAATTGATTCAAGTCAATTTATTTGCATTTCATTCAAAAATGGCGGGAACATTCCACAATAATTGAAATAAATTCGTTTTAGTTGATTTAAGTTAATATTTTGTTTTCTTACTGATGATAAGTAATACCATTTTTTTGTATTTTTTTACGTGCAATTGTGACAGGTTCTCATCACGCAAGACGGCATTTTTTCAGTTTGTTACTAAACAATTTTGGCATGCGGCCGCAATGAACGCAGGTGAGTGACAAGCAAGTGAGTGAATGAAGTGAGCCACCCTGGCCACAATGAATGCACCCGACTCAATGTTCGGGGTGTCTGTTCTATACGAAGTAATAGTACTTCAATGATTATGGATGATATTTTAGAAGTAATACCTACCAACATAGTAACATTGCCGGGAAATAGATTGCTTTTTACCTTACTGGATGCTGTTATCCCTGTAGAGTGTATTCGTTGCGGCTTTGTTTCCGTTTGTGTAACCATAATGTGAAATATAAAGTCCTGACGATATATTTAAATGGGATCATAATTTTCTCTGCTGCTGAGGCGGTCTATTTGATAGCACCATATGGCACATTCGGAAAGATATCTCTTCTCCTCTGTAGGTAACTGTAACTACGCATTAGTTATGTAATGAAAACTATAATTCCATATTCGAATTGTAAATAAAGCAAGGCTTAGAAGTTAGATGTAATCACGTTATGTATGTATGTATGTCGGTGGAACGTAGAGCGTGTCGTGATGGTCGGGTGTCACCGTAGGTAAGACCACGTTAGTACATTTTTCTTGTCATTTTCAATAACATAAATAATTACTGTAATTAGAAGGTAGCTTAGGTTTACCTTGTACAAATTATATCATTAATAATTATAATTATTATGTTGGTTAATATTTTGATTTTTATTTTTATATCCTATTTCAATATTTCGGGTGTAAAGGCCTGTCATGATTGAGTCCAACCGACTCCTACCCAACCGTTAACGTCGTACTTGTATTGTGATACCCTTTTCTAGACAACAAGGAGATAAGTACTTACTTAATTCTAAGAAGTTTTCATTTGCAACTTTGTCCATTAAGACTTAGCTGGTCTCTCTTCAGATTATCAATACCCTTTTGCTATCACATTCACACAAACTTTTTCATAACTTTTCTCTTTATTATTGTAAGAATATTTTGAATTAGATCATAACCTAAAATAACCTATCTCTGTTATCTGAAATGAATCTTACTCGTATACTTAAATTACTTTATTTTAATCGAATTGAAATTAAGTATAAAAAATACATAAAATATTAAACAGTAGGTATTGTGGTGAATAAATCAAATTTACTAAATTAATGTCTTAGCGTAATATATTTGAAAACTTAAAACAATAACATCTTAACTAAACAAATTACACAAACAAAAACTAACACTAAACAAATACTCGCACCTCCTAGTAACATTTCAAAATGAGTGTCACATAATTATAATAATAATTATTATCCTAATAAACTAACAATTTGTTTCAATAATTAATTATAAAATAAAAACTTAGTAACAAAAGTATAAATTGTGGGTGTAAAGAGCTGATAATGTAACCAATACCGAAACTTTCATTTAACATGAATCACAGATTGTTTGACGAGTGGAAAAGATTTCAAGTTGGACTTAACATTTAACACGAATGCAAATGTCTCTTGGTTACTTATGGATCTAACTTGTCCATGGCGCTGAGGAGGCGGTCCATCTCCTGGTGCGTCTCCCGAAGCAGGTCCTTCATCTGCTTGGCCGAGTCCAGGATGTCGATGCTCTGGGTGTACGGGTTGTATCTCACGCCGAAGTCTCGTGGGATCGTTTGAGCGAATTTGCTGGAATAATGCATGTTTTACAGAATTACAAATCTCAGATACCTATAGACATACACTCAGACAAATATAACTGAACTAGCTCACATGTTTAGGGTTCCGAAGTAAAATCAAAATCCTTATAGTTTCGTCATGTTCGTCCGTCCGTCTGTACGTCCAAAGCAAAGCACCGAGAACCTTATTGCTAGAAAGCTGTAATTTGGCATGGATGTATGTAGAATCATTAATAAAATATTGAAAAACATTTTTTTCCGGTAACGTGAGGATGAATTTTATATCCGTCGTGTAACCTTTAGTGTGGTATCGTTGAAAAGATCTTCCAAAAATATTATGGGTCTTCAAAGACCATTTTTGGAATTAGGGGTCCGTTTGCGAAATAATTTGCCTTTTTAGTTAGAGTCAAGTGTGGGGGGCACTTGACTCTAACCCCTGCTGGCTAAATGGCTGGAGTTGGACAAGTGAAAAAATTCTCAAAAATAAGTTATATTATGAGTTTACAAGGAAAACTATCACAGCTATGTTAGCATATGTATTTAGTGAGTAATAGTCGATAAACTTACTACTTCGGAACCCTACATTGCGCGTGGCCTGACACACACTTGCCCGGTTTTTATTTCTATTTAACTTACACAGAATTGTAAAATATAAATTCGGGTCTCGCCACTATACTAGGCCACTAGAACCAAGCCATCTTCCAATGCTCGTGGCCATCTTTAGAAGTTAATCCTAACAAAGCACGACTGACGAGGGTATGGTATTGTAGAGGTCGCTGGGCTCTGTTCTACCAAGTTTAATTTCGACGGTCCATGTACAGCTGTAAGATATTCCACCCGCCTGCCGCCTGAGTAGTCCGTCTCAAAGACAATGAAATGTTTTTTTATTTGTTCCGCTCAGATTATTGTAATAATCCAACCTTATATACTTTTCCAAAATAGACAGCGGTGAGACCACAGTCAAAAGGCAGTTTTCTTTTCAAATACCCTAGTTCCATACTAGTGCTGTGGGGCCAAATATAATCCGGGTCTCCTGCTTCTTTTTAGCCAGCAACGCCAATTTATCGATATTATTGATCCTTTATCGATATTGACATCCTTGGACGACAGTACCCACTTGCTATCAGGTGGCTCGTTTGCCAATCATTTAACTAAAAATATCAGCGACATGATTTTTATAAATCGATTTTGGACACTATCTAAAATCCAATAGATTCTATAGTTTATAATTAATGTAATTGGTTTTTACCGTTTTAATTATAGTAAATAAATAAATAAATAAATAAATAAATAAATAAATCTAGACAAATAGAAATAAAAATGTAAACGGACGGCTGTAATATTTAATTCTTCCCTCTTCGAATACCGCATAACATACGCAAACGTTGCAAAGAAGTACTTACTTCTACGTGTACTTACATCATTTTATTCTTGGCGCTTTCGAAGCTGTTGGCGACGAAGTAGATGGGCTGGTACTCGGTGATGGGGTACTTCTGCAGGCCGGTGACCTCGGGCTCGAAATCCTGAAGCTGTGGCTTCTCCGAGAGGCAGTACTGTAGCTCCCCGAAGGACGACAGCAGGCCCGCGCCGTACGCCTTCAGCTTGCCCTCTTGGCGGCAGAGGCCGAACTCCACGGTGAACCAGAAACACTGTTCGATAACAAAACAATGTCGGTTTATTATCGTGTTCAATCTAGGAGTCGACGAGCCTTGTCAAGTGTCGACCATCAAACAAACAATACAAAATTGACATTTAACGTTTTGCAAGCCCTAACAGCCAACCTTTACAACATCCTGACTCTTCCGATATAGAAGACGCCATAAATACTGTTTAGCAGGCCAGTCTACCAAGTCTAATGATATTATGATTCCGCCCGCACATGCTCCTTCGAAATCATTAACGTCATCGTTTACTACGGCATTCAGAGACCTTTTGTTACTAAAAATGAAAATGTATTTATTTTGACGGGATGTGGAGCATAATTAATCGTAGTTTGTAGTATATTTGTACACAGTATATTAATTATCAATTCGTACAAATCGTGATATTAAAATATGTGGCTATTGAATATGGTTTATTTACGTTTTTTTGCATCATTTTACGGTAGTACGACGGTGCCAACTTGCTACCAGATAACAATTCTTCTCATTCGCCACTTGCGTAAAAATTGCCGAAGTGAGTAGAAAGTTACTAACCGTGGCCAGCTTCTCGATACAATCATCGGGCGCGCCGAGCGAAGCTAGCCCTATCTCCTGCGAGAACTGGGCGAAGGCCGGGTCCGCGAAGAGCGGCGCGTGGCCCAGCAGCTCGTGGCAGACGTCGGGCTCCGGCGTGTACAGCGGCTTGGAGTGGTGGCGGATGTACTGCGTGCTGTGGAACACGCGGAACGCCAGCCCCGCTAGGAAGTCTCGCGACGACAGCAGCCCCGCCACCGGCCGCAGCGTGAACCCGGTGCAGTCTGAAACAACACCACCAGTCACCACAGCTGTCTTGCCTTGCCTTGCTCTAGGTACGAGTGATTGCCTAATCCAATATTCACTTATTTGTGAGTCTGCTACGACAAACTTGTTTTATTTAACTCCTCTAACTCTAACTATGTACAAAGCGCCATGTTAAGAATTTATCTCACCTTTAAGGAAATTGGAAACATCTTCCAGTTGCGGGATGTTGTCCGCCCTGTAGCCACAGTTTTCGATGAGCAACGGGAACACATGGTTGTGCTCCTTGCACGCGTGCGTGGGGTACAGCTCCGTGAGCTTGGTGAACACTGCGCCCCAGGTGGCGATCTCCTCCTTGGTGTAGATGACGTGCGGCAACGGCTGGCCGTGCTTGTAGTTGTAGGCGATGTCGGCGAAGTACTTCCTCCTGGCGCGGTACACGGGGTCGGTGAATCCCGGGTGGTCGGAGTCTAGCTCGGCTCCGTACGACAGGATCTGGTTGGCGAAGCGGTCCAAGTCGCGAATACGACGCGGGAACCATGGCACAGCAGCTGAAATTTACAAAATATATTCATAATAACAAATCTTATCGCTACACTGTGACGCCACTTGGAGAGTTTAAAAAATATATTATCTTCCCGTGTGAAATTTACTCACATTTGTTATCTTTGTAGTTTCTGGAAATAATAGTCAAATAGCCGACATTGCTCTTCAACTCCTCGAGAGCAGCTCCAAAGTCTCCTTGGCCATGTTCGCATTCCACCATGAACTCGTACCCCGGCCTCCTGAGGGAGGACCTGGACTCGATGTGGTTCAGGTTGACTCCATGGGAGGAGAACACGTTCAGGAACTTGGCGAGGGAGCCCGCCTGGTCGGGGGTTTCCGGCGAGAACAACACCCATGTTGACTTGTTGGAGCCCTCGCGGATGTAGTTGCCGCCTTTCACCAGTTTCGGCTGAAAATAAAGATATATTTACGTCATTGATTATTGTCCTAGCTGAGAAAATTTGAGAAAGTTTATGTGACGTACCACTTAAAGGAGACATGTTTAATTTACATGGATCGGTGAGTATAACTCAGTGCGTAAGTAATTAATCATTTAATGTCCCAGTGATAAGAGAGTTCGTTGATGATATTTAGGATCAAGTTACGCCTACGATTGGCGATAACCCAGGAGTCATCGGCCGCGGCGCGGTAAGTGCGCAGACCAGCCATGCCAGTAGCTCTATCGCTCCTATAATGACTTGCCGGTTTGGTCTGACTTTTGCTAACTGAAACTTGAAATCGCTTGCCCCTTTTCAAGATTGATGTTCATAAATATTTATTTAACATTTCGTTATCTTAAGGACTGTGTCGAGGCCTTACAACCTATATCTGTATATTTTATGCCATATTTATATCGGTACTAATGGCCCACCCCAGTTTCGCCAGAGCTTAACCGGCATCGCATCACTTTTTATGAGGAAAAATTCATAATATTAGATACACTACACTAATATAATACTTCAGTTAATATTATACGGTTAATCATAAAATTATGATTGCAACAACATTACGTAGTAAGAACTAACTGCGTAATTAAGTTGTTCCATTTTGTTTTTTCCGCTGGCGAGTGAACGGCAAGTCGCATGTATCAAATTGGTACCTACACTTGATCGTGGTCTTGACATTCACATTGCAATGTTTTTTTATAACCTTTAGATCTCGAATCTCGGCTGCTGCACCGGACCAAACTTCAGCCGACTAATGTTATAAAACTTAAAAAAGTAACAGATGTTCTGTCCTTAAATTTTTTTATCAATATGCATCTCCACCGCACCCGAGTAGGTGCCGCTGGAATTAAATTAGCGGAGTAGACAGAAATTCAAAATATAATAATTGTGTCAGTGCTCATAAGTTTCGTGTAAGAAAGATTAAGATTAAGCCAGAAAAAGAAAATTTAAGCTTGTATCATACTAAGGTAGGCCCGTGAATTTGTCATATCATTATTAACTCGAGGCATAATTATTTTAATAAAGGCTACATAATTAGTTCTTGTTTTGGGAATCGAATATGGAACTTTTCGCAAGGCAAGTATAACCATTACCAAAGGAGCTATCGGAAATCCCTTTAAACAATAACGTTTACCTAATGGAAGGGTCAACATTAGAGCACATAATAATATTATTGAAACATTCGCTTTCGCCCATCATCTAATAATAAAAGACGGAAATTACTCAATAATAACGTAAAAGCATTTGCATTCCTGAATTGTGAGAAAGAGACTACGTAAGAGATAACACTTGAAGTAATAAGCGACGATAAATTAAATTTTGAAATTAAAAACGATAAAACGAGTAACCAATAAACTTGAGGCTTCGCATGATTTGGTGAAATATGTATGTAACAATAAACGCTGCATAGCTGACCTGGTTGGGCGGAGAAGACGAAAGGATCTCGTCAGGTTTACGTGTGAGCACTTCCATGTTGGATGGTGGCAAGCGAGTGGCGAGCGATGCGGACAGTGCGAGCGAGCGGAGCGCGGGATCGTTTGAAACCCTCGCGGTGGTGGCGCCTCGCTTTTATATTATGTCCGCGCGGCGCGGGGCCCTGACGTAGCTGGAGCCGATATAAGTACCCTATGTTTGCGGTTTTTCCCTGATAAAACACCTGCAATTTCCTCGTGTTATTATTCTTTCTTGAGGCTCATTAGCACGAGCATCAGTCTTGGAAACCCGTAGAGCAGGCGGCCGATGCAGCAAGTCACCGAGATTAGGTAAGTTTTGAAACGAATTAACAGGTTTGCCAATACAATATAAGTTACTTTGCTTATTGGCACTGTAGGTGATTTTATATATTAGATACATATATTGGAATCGGAAAATTATTCCTTTGTTTATTTGACCGACTCAGTTCTAACGATGGGCTCTCGTTATTTCTCATAGCCGTCTTTGTAGATCCATGGTAACCGTGCAAGACGTATCGCACGCTTAGTATTACAGTGACCGAATTCAAAAATTATCTAAAATGATAAATTGTCTAATTCCTTCTAGAAACATTATTTAGACTCAAAATCAAGTGCTCAAGTGCTCAAGTAGAACGTAATTGTAAGAACATGTTATGGGTCTGAGTTATTCTCAGGTGTTTTGAACGCATTTTGATATAATTATAAAGGACTGTATTTGTCTCATTCTATGTTCATCTAACCCTTCTTAATCTTTTAGGGATGAGGGACCATGTGACAGTATTTGTCGTCTTGCCATGGACCACTACCTATTTCTCGTTTTTTAATCTGAATCAATATGTAAAGTACCTAAATTAAACACGCATATTTATTTATTAAATCTTTTTAAAAGTGAATTTTTTTTTAAAAGTGAAAAAAAAAATTCGGAGGCTTTGCGGCACCACTTTGAATGCTCCCAGGGACCACTTGTGGTCCACAGACCATAGTTTTTAAAAACCATTGGCCATTTGATTAAACCGGTGATTGGTTTCTTCTTCTTCTTCTTAGTCGGTGTCTTCATTGCTGAAGGTCGTGTCAAGCTTGAAGTGTTGATCACTCGGTGCACTATGCTCCTCCACGATGTTCTGTCCTCGGCGGTCTTCAGAGCTTGGGTTATCGGCAGGCCTGTGAGGGTCTTTACTAGGTCGGACCAGCGAGTAGGTGAGCGACCGCGTGGTCTTTCCCTTCGACCTTACCAACTACCATCAGCTTTTTTAAGTTGTCAGTGTCCCTTCGAGCGATATGTCCAAAATATTTGAGAATCCTCTGAGAACTAATAGTGATTTGTTTTAAAGGTGACCTATTTGACCTGTTGTTTACTAATACACTCATCAGTAGGCTTGCCTTAATCACTTATGTGAATTTAGGTCTACCGATTCAGCATACTTAATTCACCTGCGGCCAGTAGATTTAAATCACCTGGGTGCATAGGTGAATTAACTCAGGTGAATAAAGTCGACGGCACCGTTTATTTGCAGTAAATTTTTGCAGTTTTATTAAGAATCGTGTAATTGCAAATAAAAGCGAGGACAACATTTGTATGGGTATGGGCTGTGAACAACTTTACAGAGAATTAATGCCCATAATAAAAATTATCCGCGCGTTTTGGTAATGCGCTGATGGAACCTCATCTGTATTACAGTTGCGTAATGTCATACGAAACGAAAAGTTACAGTCAGCAAAACCAATATTTAAAGCTTCAAACTTCAAAGCTAGCAAGGTGCATTTCACATCTAGTAAAATACTGTGCTCCTCTTTGATTATGTTATCCTCAATAACTGCTGTCTGTTATCAAGCACCAAGCTAGTTGGTGAATAATTATTTATTATTTTCACGATGATAATGTTAATGTACCTACATTATGACGGAACTGAGCTATAAGGAACCCCCCTTCACGACAATTACGACACTTCAATGACTTCAATCTCAGTAAAGATCCATCAAAATAAAGCGTTAACGTAACAATGAGGTCTGTTACGAATGAATTGCGTCACTGAACGGTATCGCAGTATATCAGTGTTTTTGTTATATCATTGTTGATACCAGTGTCATTATCACGCAATATTTTTTTGCTATTAATTCACTCGATATAGCTTGTATACATTGTAGGTATTTACACCACGTTACGTCGTTTATTACTGAAACTGAAGTGATGTACTGGTAATCAATCAAGCAAAAGCTATAATAGGACTTTAAATAAATAAATTTGTTCTGTATTCTGAGATCCATGGTATATCTGACTTGCTATGATGTTGCCATAACGTATTTGAATTATATCAGTACAAGTATGACACTCTTTAATAAATCAAATAAAAACAACATAATGTTATGATGGTATAGCCCGTAGCCGTAATGTTATGGTGCATACTCTGTGATTAGGTATGATGATTATCACTTGTCAAAATAATCGTCAATCAAAGATGTGGCATTAATGTCTTTGTCATAATCTAATTTTAATCTTGCTTATAAAATAGCTTTTAGTAAAAAATTGTATCATGGTGCAGCTAAAGCAAGTGTCTCTTCGTTTAAAATCTATTAAAAATATTCAAAAAATTACAAAAACTATGAAGATGGTGTCTGCTAGCAAGTATATATTTTGTTATTTTATTGCACTTATAGAAATATATTTATTAAGTAAGTACCTGTAGCTAAATTATTTCTACGTTTATAATTTCTATCTGTTTACTAATCTTTGACAAACGTACCTAATCTCATGAAAGTAGGATCAACTAAAAAAGGTAATGTTCAAAGGCTGTGGTTTAAGTTACCTATGATTGATTGTACAAGGTTCACGAAGGCTGAGCGAGAGCTCCAAGCAGCCCGGCCGTTCGGATACGCGCCGCGTAAGTTTTACGAGTCCAGCCACTTGGTGAAGGGTCCTGTAGACCCTAAAGCGGCTGAAAAGGGCAAGGAGGCCCCTCCTGCACCCGTTGCAGACAAACCTCCAGAATCTAAAGAAGACGAAAAGAAGCTCAAGCGAATCTACGTGGCTATGACATCGGACCGAGGTAAGAATTAAAAATAAACTTAAGTAGGAAGGTATCTACCTAAAATTTTTTATAGATTTATTGAAATGATAAATTATAATCTCCTGTATACGAGTACATATTGTAAGAAAAGGTGATAGATACAGAAATATTTTACATTTGCATCATTTAGGTACAAAAATATAGTTAAAACATATTATAGAGCTAGAACTGGCAGACTTGTTGCGCAGCGTATTTTAACATTGCTATACCTGGTCTACATTCAATGAGGGAATGCTGCCAGCATTATGGGTTGGTATTGCCACCTGACTGCACCCTAGAGGCCTAGATAATACATCTTTCAAGTAGTTTATTTTTGTTTTATACTTTGTAAATATAATTAGCACTTCATTAATGAATTAACTACTTTTCAGTACTATTATTATATATTATTCCTCTTTTTAAAAATTACTCAAATAATATGTCATTGACAAATTTAGATATTATGTTATAGCTGTTATTATGTTATCTTAAGCTGACCTCAGTGTCGATGTCGAGATGTCGCGATGTCGTCGCGATCATGCGCTCACGTCAGATAACATAACTTTCACGAGCAGTATGGAGATAGTTCATACTGCTCATCATAGGTATCACCAGTATTTTCCTTTACTTGTTCTAGTAACTTCTTTGCGTTGCTTTCATTCACCTTACATAGCTTCGATAACGAATGAGAGTAGGCACCTTACATTTGTGTGTATCTACCACACAACTCACATCTACTTAAATATAACTAAGAAACATACTACTATACCTTTAAGTACTACCCTTTAAAAATATACAACTGTTCACAAAATATAACAAAATAGATAATGTTAAAATAACAAATCATTTCATATTTTTGACCTGACTGGGTTCTGCCCGTTATTGTCCGTTTTTTTTTTTGATAACTAAAAGAAAACCATTAACACACACATTTTTCTCCTTTGTTTTTCAACCGAAATCTTATTTTTGACGAATTTCAATGTTATGAATAAAATATTAAGTGTCCATATTTTGTTGTTTTCTTTGGTAAATAACCTTAAACAGTGTATGGCCTCAGATACAATTAACGAATGTATGAAAGTAGGAAAAAAATCACTAAAAGTAAAACTTGTATAATTATGTTTTATTTTTAGTTGGATTGGAACTCAGGTTCAGGTCGCAGCGCTGTGATCGCGTCGCACCGAATAAAAATAGGTCGCACAATAATATAAGTAAGATTAATGTGTTTGACAACATTTAGGTTATCATCGGGGGATCACGGACAAGTGCTGACTGATGACGACACAGCACCGCACACCGCATTGCACACCGCACACCGCACCGCACACCGCACCGCACACCGCACCGCACACCGCACACCGCATTGCACACCGCACACCGCACACCGCACACCGCACACCGCACACCGCGGCATCGCACTGTTTTTTTTTACTTTTTATACTATAGTAGTACTAATAGCTCAAGACCTACTTATTTCTTAGACATCTTTATTATTACAGGTCAAAAAAATCACTATTGGAAACATATGAATATAATGTTTCGATCGTTTTTTCTACTTTTATGCATTAGTCAATCTGATTGAATTCATTACTTCGGATGTTGACTAATTTTAGGATTCAATTTTTTTTATTTTTTTTTTACAAAAATAAGTTAATGCCAATCATATATTTCATAGATAGATCCTTAATATTCACAAAAAAATATTATAAAAATAATAATTTTCAATTTAAAAACAAAAATTGACGTGACGTCACTAAACTGTAATTCAATACTATCGGTCTACTGAAGTTTGTTGAACTTCCATATAAAAAGTAAAAGTACAATGACGTCATATTCTCAAAATGGCGTTTGAGGTCACGTGACAGTGAGTACCTACTATTTTGACATTTTAAATTAATTATACTTAATATATTGGGATTGATTACGACAAAAGAATAATATTTTAGGTTTATTTTAGGTTTTGAATGTTTCCCCTAATACTTTAAACATAAAATATTAATTTACAGTTATTGTTAACATCCCTATTGATAATCTCAAAGCTAGTCACTAAAGCAATGTAAAAATGGACTCGACACGACTTTAACCCTTTCGCTTTGGGTTATTTAAATGCAATGCTAGATATCGGTGATAAAATAGTGTATGGGGGGCAAAAAATTTTAGACATGTTAAGGTGGGGCACGGCCTAAAAAAGGTTGGGAAACCCTGCAGAAAATAAAGAAAATCAGTTTACGAGAAACAGGGTGAAGGATAGTCAATACGAGTATAAATGCCACGCTTTGTCAGCTGTTATTTCGCGCAATGAGCTTTTGCGGTCTTTGAACGTTACATATGCGAGTATAATATACAGGTAGATAGATGTAAATTGCAACAAAATTTTGACTATAATAACTGCCCAAAAAAGGTAGTATATGATTCGGGGAAAACAAAAATTGAGTTGAGATCGCAGCGCCGCGTGGCTCTAACAACATCTCCAGCTTGCAACCTGCAGCAATTCGCGTCGTGTTGCAGCTCGGTGTCAAATATGAATTGACTGTTCGACTAGCTGGTTCCATTGACTCCATGATTTCCATTTCTTAGTAAATAATGAAGTGTTTTTTACTGGTTTTCCTGTGAACTTCTCCACGGCAAAACCCAAAAGCTGCAATATATGTTTTTGTTTCATCACTCACTGACCTTATGCTCTTTATATCGAATGCTGATCTAATTACAGTACAGTATGAGTTATTGCGTTTTATTTTATCTACTATATGTCCCACTATTGTGCGCAATTAGTTTATGGTGGTAAGGCTGTCTATTGCGAATCAGTTGACGCCCGACGATCACCGTAAGTTTAAAAGACGTTACAACAATCTGGACAATGCTTTAGCAGGTATTAAGTAGTCAGAGCAGTAGCCCAGGTAGTAGGCAGAGTGCTACTCAGTTATAACCCTGCACAATATAAATCTTGTTTTGGACCGACACGGCTTGTCTGGGGTAACATGTCTTGTCTACGGCGGCAATATGTTTGAATCGATTGGGAAGCGCTAGATAGGAATCTCAAAACAAAACCAAAGTGCTTAACTTAACTAAAAACAAGTTCTAGCCGATAAACAGGATACACCTAAGTTTAAGCGAAGGTGAGCGGTTGCACCTAGTTCTAGCCAGATTTAACCAAAGATAAGTAGGATAGATCTAGCTTTAACCACCTATAGCTCTAGCCACCTAACCACTTAGTTCTAGCTGACTTCAACAAGGTGTAACAGATACACAGAGAAGGAGAACTCCATAGTCTCCATACGAGCGAGCTCGAGCAACGCCCACATGCACACCGTTCATACACTACATTTAGTATGGAGTTATAGTTGTATCGTCTGTTTGTGGTGGAGGTCTGTGCGGCGGCGTGCACAGCGGCGTGGCGCGGCGCATCCGGCGCGAGATGGCCGCGCGCCAGGCCGAGGGGCCCACGCACAAGCTGGTCTGCGTGGGGGACAAGTCCCGCTCCATGCTGCGCCGGATCTTCAACGACAACATGCTCATCAATGTGAAAGACGTATGGCTCCTTGGTATCGCTCATTAATTGTAATACAACAGCTCATGGTCTGACAGCTCACATCTTTTGTACATTTATTATATTTGCACGTAAATTTTGAAACACGCGCGTCAATCGGAAGTTGATTGGATGATTTTTTTGTGAAAAGAGCCGACCGAGCTGACGATCCACAGTGATGGGAATCGTCACTCATGGACATGACAGACAACAACAAAGGCATCACTAATGCCTTGCAGGCCAAGAAAGAAAAAACTGGTTCCCGAGCCCCCAGCCGGGACACGAACAGTAGTTTGCCGGCTGACTCGAGCGGGATGGTAGTAGCTTTCCAGGCGGACCCACGGAGAAATAATAATAGTAATGAACTACTGAAATCAATATCAGCGGGCTTGGATTAGTCGCCTCTTACGTCCCGGCAGCTCACTTTTTTCGTACATTTGCACGTGAAATTTTGAACGAAGGCAATCGAAGTTGACTGGATGATTGGTTGAGTGTTTGTTATAAAGGCACATTCAGTAGTCTGTAGTTTTTATGATGTCAGTAGCTGTACGCAGATCAAATCTCCAGACGTCGCTAGTTCTATGAGTTCTATGAGCATTTTCCTTAGGTACATTGAAGACTTTCTAGCCCGTGGCAGGTTATGGAACCGAGGAGGTTTGGCTTGGATTTTGGATCTTTCAACAACACCAAGCTCGTCTACTCATGGTAAGGCCATTTTATGCGTTCGTAGTCTACTAATGACAAGCATGTGCGTGTTCCAGATCGGTCGCATCGCCCCGGTGTTCGCGGACGCGTCCGTGATGGCCGCGGCCATCGCGGAGTCCGGCTATAAGTACGACATTGGAGAGATCTACTATAATAAATACTTCAGCCCCGTCAAGTATGAGATGTCTATTATACCTTTTTTCAACAAGTTGAGGATCGAGGTGAAGAGACTTTTCTACCATTTATTAATTGTACTAGTACTTACCTATCATTAAATTACTTGTTAGTTGTTACCTATAATGACTTATTGAGCGAAATAGTAACCCATATGGTGAACGCACATACTTAATATATCCGCACCGTACGCGCCGTATTTGTATGAAATCATAATTATGAGAGCCCTATGCGGATGACATTACGGTGCGGATATTATACGAGTAATGTGCGTTCACAATTAGACAATGAAATAGGATATTACTTACCTCCAAAGTTGTGATTTTTCTTTATTTTTTATTTTGAATACTCATTCACGAATATTTGATTTAGAAATTCTTAGGCCACATCGACCATCTGCCATGATCATGGCCCATGATACTACTTACGCCTAAAGTTAATAAGAGCAGCGGTAATCGTAACGTGTTTCGCAGTCAGCGCCGAACATGACGGCGTTCGACGACGTGGAGGACGACCTGGAGAGCTACGCGGAGTGGACGCTGGCCGCCCTCATCTATTACGCGCTGAAGGAGGGCGCGGCCTCGGAGCAGTCGGCGCGCATGGCGGCCATGGACAACGCCACCAAGAACGCCGCGGAGATGATCCGCAAGCTGACGCTGCTGTTCAACAGGACGCGCCAGGCCGTCATCACCCGGGAACTGATCGAGATCATCTCCGGAGCCTCCGCGCTCAAGTAAACATCGCCAGTCGCCACGCGCCGCGTATTGTCGCAGAGTCGCGATTGTCACTTGTATTGTGGTAGATGTTCTTTCAAATTGACGTGGTTCAGTAGTTATAATGGTTATTGTTGAAACAGTTAAATTGTGTCTTTACTTTATGCTTTAGGATTGTACCGCTCGGTAAAGTACACCGCCACAGCTATGAAATAATAATAATCGAAAACATGAATACATTCAATAGCTTTATCGTTTTAGACTAACCTACAGCAGTAATAGATTTATTATACTTAATTGAAAAATTCGAATTAATGAAAAGTGAAATAAGTCGTGTAGCTTGACGTTAAATAACTAAGATAAGTACGAAGTGTATTTTGTACGGACGAACGCTCTTTTGGATCTTTTTATAAAATTCTATATATGTACATTCATACTAAAATATACGAATCGAAACATCATACTATGTGTACGAACTGAAATATAGTTGACTTATAAACAACAAGCCTTTTCCTTTTGCATTACATCAGATTTAATACTAAGATACGAACAATGAATTATCCAAATAATGCTCAACTTTAAAAATTTTATGTCGTCAGATACCGAAAGTTGGTACTGTCCGCCAAATTATATTTTTTATAGATTAAAGTGAAGAAAAGAATCAGACGGACCAACTTATAGTATGTGGTCACCTTAAGACCTGTTCTGAAATTGGGCATCACAAGAAAATCAACAATCCAACGCCAGCCATGAAGAACTCATATTCTGTCAATTTTAATTTGCAGGATTGCCATGAACCATCGGCGGGTTATAAATAACAGTATTACATAGGTACAACCTGTCAACCTGAGCTTATTAATAATAGCACTTCTGTTATAAACCAGATGTTGTGAATGTTAAGTAGCTTCCCAGCAGGGTAATTCACGTAACTTAAAAGTTCGATTGCAGTGCAGTTGCAGCGACGTTCCGATCAAAATGACACTTTCCGTATTCTCTTGCGCTGTCAAACACGCTCACGTCACGCGAGCGCGTCTCAAGCGCGCTCACGTCACAAAAAGGTATTCTGATAATGCGCGTCAAGATAGCGTGTTCCCGATCGCAGTTTGATTGGTATTCTCATAAACTTTTGAAGTTTGAAGTCTCATAAAGTTTGACAGGCGCGCAGGATGCGTGCAGGAGAAGTGAAGTTCACATGCAGTTTGCGTGCAGTTGGCGTGCAGTTGACGCGCAGTCAAAAAATTATGACAATACGGTTTAGACGCCAAACTTCAACTTGATTGTAGCGTCACTCCAACTTGATTGCAGCGTCACTGCAACTTAATCGATGCGTCTTAAAGTTACGTGAATTAGGGTACTGTATATCTTCAATAATGTAGTTTTTATAAGGAAGAATATAAACGCGTATAAACAAAATTTTGATATTAATAATCGCCAAACAAAAAGAATGTATCAATTAATTACGCCTTCGTTCCGCCTAAGTAAAGTGCAACGATCTTTCATAGGGCTTGGTGTACATTTCTATAATAAAATCCCAAAATTAATACGTGACTTGCCAATAGAATATTTCAAAGAACGTGTAAAAACACAATTGTTAGGCAAGGGATATTATAGTGTAGACGAGTATTTAAATGACAAAGACGCATGGAAATGATTAGCTCTGCAACCAGTTCCACTCAGAATAGTAAACTTGTATAATAATATCTTTTTTGTAATATTTTTTTAAAAGATGTGCTGAGGAGTTTCTTTAGGCTTTTCTTCTCCTCCATGACAAAGCACCTTCCGAAAAGCCAAAAAAATTACGTGCATAAGTGTATCAATGATACCTATATGAATAAAATATTTTGACTTTGACTTTAAGCGAAACCAAATGTAATTCACAATAGATTCTAGAAAGATGGCAGCTATCCAGCCATTGAAGTACCCAAGCACGAGTACCCTAAAACTGGATGGTATCAAAAACGCTTATTACAAACTCCAACACGAGGGGACCGCTTTCATAAGGTTCTTTATTATTATACGGCGGCATAGATATAGTGTACGGCGGTCTCAAGTAGAGAGGATGTCCTGATACCGATTATCCCATATTCCGCGTATCATATCCACTACTGCCACTTGATGACCGCCCCGCCGCCGGCAGCTGACAGAACACTATCATGTAATATTTTTTGTTTTTATAGTTTTTTTATTCAAAATGTCATGCTTTATGAGAAAATGAATATTTTCAATAGGAACTTTGTAGGGCAACGTTAATTCACGTTTAAGAAATGAGTGTACTTGTAAGAAATAGGGTACTTGCATGCGGACCCTATGATATGAAGGACAAAGGCGGTCGAATCTATTTTATGTTACCTGTCAGCCGGTAAATGCTACGAACAACAAGTAAACATAATTTCGGACAGAGGCTTATTACCAAATAAACCAACGTATAAAAGGAGCTTTTCCAATATCTTCAACAAATTGATGTAATAAAAACGTAACACATATCTAACGCCCCAACTCAGAGTCACTAACGGTTATTTAAATCGCTCCTTAGTACAGAATTTGTATGGTAATTCTTTACTAAGGAGCGATTAAAGTAACCGTTAGTGACTCTGACTTGGGGCGTAAATGTAATAGGCGGTAGTGTATGGTCTAAGTAAAACCTCTAATTTAGTACACATTAATAATTACAAGATTCTTCTTGTAAAATCTTTTGACTTTTGTATCTATTTACTTTATGGGGCCGGGAGCTAAATGAAACAGTGATTTACACAGCGTTACAAGTATATTTATTCAAAGTAGGTAAACATTAGTGAAAGATCAATAATGTAGGAATATAAAACAAATATTATAAAAACAACCTTACCTTTAGTAAGAAATACCTACACGGTTCCACGGAATGGAATCGTTGTAAGAATGAACTAAGTATAACGATATAACCTTAAGATATTACTTAACTACTTACTTTGATCATTACTCACCTCTGTAATAGAGATGTAACCGATATTGAAAATAACAAAAAATAAAGGTTCTCTTATCATCTAGGTACACAATAATATTATTAGCTGAGGTTAACTATAACAATGATTGAATCAAAAACCGATGCGAGAGAGAGAGAGAGAGTGTGTGTGTGTGTGTTGCGGTCGGGGAAACAAGTGTTGTCTGTTGCCACAATATGATGCCACTTCATACACTTACTGAAATTAACATTGACTTATAACAATTACATTGTCCAGCAGTAAAGTCAAGTAATTCAGGCTAATAAATGAATAAGCCTTTTCTTTCGGGATTTTAAATGACAGTGTGATCATGTACCGTAGTGCAATGATCCCGGGAATGCTAAGCTTGTATGTGGCAATGGCTGGTGGAGAGGAGAGGAGAGGAGAGGAGTACTGTGAGTGACTAGCGCAGGTAGCAGGGCACGGCCTGCGCGGTGCCGAACATGGCGGACAATGCGCTGAAGGTGGCGAAGGCCCCCGCCACTGCGCCCGTCACGATCACCTCCCAGCACACCATCTTAATCCACCCGGGACTCTGCTCACTGAAAGCATTAACAATTTGTAGTATTGTATTATTGGTTTTTTGCATTCGGCGTCATCGAGCTTGAATAAGTACAGACAATAGCCAATGAACTAATATCTATTCGTTCACTGACAATATCTCGACCACGAATCGAAGCTCGAAGCAACACGGTACGTAGATGGATTTATGACTGCTAGTGTCAAAATTTCTGGAACGCATACATGCTGCGAAGGACACGTAAAACCGTCAGCCCGAGTCTTCTTTCGATAGCGGTCGTTAACGCATGTCGGAGGCCACTAACTCCGCCACCAATCCGCCCAGTGGGTGGAAGTGCAAGATACAATAGACATTGCAAAGTAGACTAAAATTAAGTTAATACATACCCCCCGTTGTTGGCGCTGTTGACGAGGCTGAGGTAGCAGTAGGAGGGCAGCACGTAGGTGAGCAGCGCCACGGTGGAGCCGCCCACCAGCGACAGGATGGTGTAGAACCGCGGGATGCTCTCGCCGATGAACAGCAGCGCCACCATGATGGACAGGCGGACCAGCGTGCGGTGCCCCAGGGAGTCTACACCACACACTATTGTATTAACGCGACACTCCTAACTCAAACAAACACTTTGTACCCCTTTTGACACAGTTACTCGGACGGAGTAGTATGACCTATAGGACAGTTAAAGTTTACACGGAAAAGTGTTGAAAGATAATATTTTTATATAATATGCATTAGAAACACATAAAATTAATTACGATACACATTTATAAAGACACACACTACCATGGATTTCACACACACATAGTACCTACGCATAATAGACACAAAAATGTTAATGTGAAGTAACACTGACACTCACAGTCAAATTTTAACTGCAGTTTAGCTCATATAAAAATATAAAACCCACACCCTACACTACAGCGCTGAGCGCTTTCGAGCTTCGGAGGGCATGTAAAGCCGTCGGTCACGCTTTTAATCGTAAGACTAGGAAATCGCCCTCACTTCGCTTCGGGAAAAATAGTAAAAAATATATATAATATAGCCTATGTTACCCGGGGATAGTGTAGGTTCCCAACAGTGAAAGAATTTTTCAAATCGGTTCGGTAGTTTCGGAGCCTATTCAATGCAAACAAACAATCAAATCTTTCCTCTTTATAATATTAGTATAGATAGTATAGATACTTAATAGTCGTTACACTATGTCTGAGGGCCTCAGGTAGCATGAAAACTTCCAACAATTTTTAGTTGGCCACTAACCCCACCACCAATCTACACTGGAGCAGTATGTGTAGTGGAGTATACTTCAGGCCTCTCAAGAGGGAGATCCATGCTCAATTTGTGGACAATTAATGGGTTTAAGGCAAATTCTTACCTCTCGGCGTGTCATAGATCTCCTCGATCTCCTGGCATACGGGGTTGATGACGATGATGAAGGCAGAGATGAGATGCATCACCATGAAGATGTTGGCGACGAGGGTGAGCGGCGTGGCCGTCAGCGAGGTGGCGAAGTTATACCCCACCGACTCGCCCAGCACAGAGTACCCTCCGATCGCGATCGGCAGGTACAGCGCCAGCGTCGCTGTGGCCAACAGTCACCAACGTTCACCAATCTTACAAACATTGGCAGGGATTGATTCATTTACATGATTGAACGCACCCCTGCAACTACCAGTCAAATTTCAAAAAATATTTTTGTATAATAATAGGACTTTACCTATGAAATTGGAGATTTTATAATTCTACGCCTCCTGAGATAAGTGATACAAGTGAAAAATCGACACTTTACAGGAGGACGAAAACAAGTTCAAAAAAATTCTAATTCATAAACTAAACGAGCTAGGTGAAACATGAGTACCTTCTTTTGTAGATAAAAATAACTGTCACTGTACATTTAGTTTTTTGCAGTAAATATGTATTATAATATTAAAGTAATTAATCTTTTTTTATTTCAAATGTGTGCTAATATTACGTAATAAATGATACAAGTAGAGTTAAATTATGTTGCACCCATAAATTGTCTTTGTGTAAACTGATATGCATGAAGTATAAAAATTTAGGTAGCTTCATACAGAATTGTACCCTAATCAGTATTGGTTTATAGTGATATAACTCTAAATAAATCAATATTCACGATAAATATATTGAAAAATAAAATGTGAAAATTACTATAATCACAGTTATAGCACGAAGCACAAAAAACTATCTTTAGAGCAATTATTTATAGGGGTTACAATTTAAAATATATCTATAATCACGTTTTTTTTGACAAAACCTGTGCAGTTGTATCAGTTTACATAAAATTATCTCCAAAACTATAGCAGATAGAAGAACGTGAGTTAGACCAAAAAATCGTAATTTTTTGATATAATTTCTATGTTAAAATCACAAAAATGGTACAACTCGACTTACTCGCACACTCACAGCCATCCCGGCTCCACAACTTGCCCGCGCCTCCCGCGCTTACCAAAACTTTTATTTGGAGATTTGTATGAATGTTTTAAAATTTTCATACAAATCTCCAGTTTTATAGGTAAAGACCTATAATATGATATCCATATTCGTAAGGAAGTATGTAGACTATAATTAAAGGAGTTGCTTCAGCTTCAGGGGTGAGTATAGTTACGGGTTATTATTATCTGGGTAAGTGTGTAAATCCCAGAGGCCACGTCGACCAAAAATTAACTGTTTGGGGTTACTATTATAGTAAAACGCTTGTTTCAATGAACATAGGCTCTATTATCGACTGGTGACTCACGACGCGTGACGCGTCCTTGTCCCGCTCTGAGAAACTGAATTCTTACGTTACAGGTATTAGGCAATATAATTACGACCTAGTTTTGTTTGTTTATATATTTTCCTAAACTAACTGTATTATAATCAAAGTATCCTTGTTTTCTATTTATCAGTTATGTACATGATATTTCCATTGTTTTCTTGTCAGAACTCATCTCGTGCAGGTATTATTTCATCATTGCTGCTATCGTGTTCCGATTAGGACGAGATTGATCGCACTGTGGCGTGTGTACGATTAGAAATGCACGATACTCACTTAAATACACGATATTAACAATACGACGTTAACGTGGACTAAAAAATCTCGACAAACAACCTAAACCTTGTTACACCTACACTGAATCCTTTAACCGGTTATCTAGTTGTACCGTGTCCGTGCGCCGCCACCGGACGTTTGATACAAAATTTGAGTTTACGTTTGTCTGCGTTGACCACAGGGACACTTCACAGAAGATCATATTAACAATAAGTGCGCGTCAAACGGTGGGTCGTGGCAGCAGTGCGCAGTAGTCGGTAGTCGGTACTCACCGAGGAAGCTGTACTGCAGGCTCTTGGTGAACTGCTGGCGGTCGGTCATGTCGTTCTGGATGGTGGGGAAGGAGGAGGCGCCGCCGAACGCGAACATGATCATCCCCACGGCGAGGAAGAAGTCGGTGAAGCCGTGCGCGCCGTACCGGAAGATGAAGGGCCGGATCTCGTTCATCATCTCGATGAAGTACAGCACGCACGCCACCACCGCCGACGCGAACGCGATGATCCCCAGGAATCTGTCGATTCACATCATCACCAATATCATCATCAACAGCATTGCTAAGGCGTGAGTCGTGAGTGTCGTGACCTACTATAATAAATGAAGGTAGCCGCATTATTACTGGCTGTCTGCGGGTTCAACAAGTTCTCAGAATATATAAGATATACTAAATATCTTTTTATTTCAAAAGTATCATCACGTTAGGACAGTGCATGCATTCACATCAAACTACAACGTACAGAACAAACAAGAGTTAGTGTTACTTACGAAAAGTCTTTGGGCGTGCCGAAGAGGAGGAGCGGCGTCATAGCGCCGGCGACGATGAGGTACCAGAGACAGATGGTGAGCGTGGGCACCAGCGTGAGGAACAGCTGCTCCACCAGCTGCGCCGCCAGCAGCAGGTACACCACGGCGATGCCGAACTGTGTCACCACCAGCCCCAGCGACACGATCGCGCTGCCGACAACACCACACCGCGTCACCACACAACACACAACACCTCACCACAGAACGCACCAACCGACTCAAACATAGCGCCTGTAGCAAACAGACCAGCGCGGCAGCGGCGGTACAACAAGCGATTCGATCCTACACCATGACAATCTCAATAACGACCATTTAACATTTTTTATTGCGTCTTATAAAATTATTCAGTTTTGAGTTATTCCCCCCAAGAAACATAAAACAACAAATATCAACTCATACATGGGGTAAAAAAAGCAAAAAGTAAGGTGAAAATTAAGCATTAATACTTTGTTCTCTCAGGGAGTAATTTACATTTTAAAGTAAATGATTGTTTGGGAAAGAAAAGACTATAAAACTACCTCCAAACTTTTCCGAGTGATTGCTCCGCTATAATGGAATAGGGGTTCCTCTTCCTGGTGCGCAGGTCAGGGTTCCGCGCCTCCACCATGGTCCAGCAGTCACTCAGTCGCTTGCCGCTGAACGCCGCCATCAGGCACGCCAAGATTATGAGGGGGACTCCGATCCATCCTACAATAGAATATAATTCGGTCCGATCACCTAATATACAAACATCAAAAGTATATTTCTGTAAACCATTTTGTTTTGTTACTTGTTTGTCAATGATCATGCAGTGGCACACTGTCATGGCAGCAGCAGGCACAGATACATTTCGCTAAATAGCTTTATTGCACAGCTTTATTGATCCCTAGTCCCCTAGTATGCGTGTGGATTGAGAGCTATTTTTTAAAAGTTATTCATATTTTTTCGAAATCAAGGAGTTTAGGAAATAATTGTGAAAATAGCGTGGTGAAGATAAAAAAAATTGTGAAATGTATGGTAAGAAAGTTGTGGTCGAAAAAAAGAGCCCTCGATCCACACGCACACGCAACGATCGGGTCTCACAATCAACTAGTATACAATCATGTCAGAAACCTACCTAGTATCTACCAATAATTATAATTTGTGAATTTAACTGAATAAATGTATTTAACCAGAATACCTCCAAACAAACAAAGTGTATCGGTGATATATATGAATAAATTATTTTGAGTTTTGAAAACACAACGTCAACAACGACTGCCACGGCCGAGAATCAAACCTGGGAGCCTTCGTTTGACAGAGCCGAGCAGGCGAGCTACAAGAATGATTGATATAATATGTAGAAAGCCCGTGAGAAACAGAAAGTCACCTACTCGGTCGTGGATTTAAATAATATGGTTCTCTAAGCTTACTAGAATAATAATAATTGGTACATAGCAATTTCAACTAGCTTAATTTGTATAATTTAATACAAGGAAACAATTTACATTCAGATTATCACTATATTTAGATGAGGACTGATTTGCCAATTAGTTTAAATAAACCTAATGAAAAATTCAATGAATAAAATACATACGCAGCATTTCCCATTATACTGCAAGGAAAGCTCTGGAAAAGGAAAGCGTCAAAGGCAAAGTCCTGACTCGTGACTGACTGATACATGATGGCGCAGCCCGGACGCCCCCTCCCCCTTCGAGCTTACGCAGGTGTCGCTAATCATTTATACATTTAAACAACTATGTACCTAAATAATAAACGTATAAACAGGATTTATATTTTCAATTGGGTGTCCATGTCTTCGTAACTTTATTTATTCCACTTCAAATGTATTCAGATTGGCAAGTAGGTTCTGATTCTTATGATTAATACATTTTTAGGATTTATTTAAATTCTCTCGGAATAGAGAATGAAAAGGATTTATTATTTAAGGCTTAAATTTAACAAGAAGTAAGGGGCCATCCATAAATTACGTCACACTAATTACATGACTTTTTGATCCCTCCCCCGTTCTTGTCACAGCTGGTCACATTTGTGAGATCTCCCCCCCCCCCTAGTGTGACGTCACATTATGAAATTTTACACCTAGAAATTATGAAATTAATACAGCAGTTTTGAAATAAGCTTTATTTCCATCAATTGTTATTTAATATTTACCCATGCATACCAATTATTAGATTTTGAAATGTGACGTCACCAAACTTTAGACCCCTCCCACCCTTTGTCACACAATGTCACATTAAATCGACCCCCCCTCCCCCCTAACGTGTGACGTAGTTTATGAATGGCCCCTAAGAGGTGATTAGAATGACTAATTATAACTTTTTGCAAGAGATTTGAAATTCCCTAGGGATGGAGTTCCCTTATTGCCGTAACAAATTAGCGGCAATTCAGACTTAAATAATACAAGCGAGTGTAACTACGAGCAGTAAGTAGCTAGTTCGTCTATGATCGTTGCCTGGCAGCTATCAAATAAATAGTTATCAGTTTACCTACTAATGTTACTAGTAACATGGATGGATAAAATATTGGAAACGGATGTAAAACAAAACTTAAGCTGAAAGCTTTCGCGAGAAAAATAAGACCTCCCAAAATCTATAAAGATTGTATTGTCTTACTTGTCTTGCAACAACAAAGTGATCCAATAGTTTGTGAATGTATCTAGAATAGTAACTTGACACTCTAAAAGAAACGAAACGCGTGGGCAAAATTTTATGATGCTTGCGTCAATCGACTGCTCTTATTAGAAGTAGTAATAAGTGGATTACTCGCAAAAGGACAGATTGTCAAAATAACGGAAAAGTACAGTTCCGCAAAAACAACGCGGACATTGATTGTAGATTTTCAATAACATTTCAAGAAACAATTTTTTCCATTTCCATTTTATGTTAAGAAGTCTCGGAAGAAAATATGAGATAGAGGTTACTAATTACTACGTATTACTCGTATTAAACAGAAACAAGACGTGTTTGTAATACTTAAGTACTTATCTTAAAAACTAGAACTAATTTTGTTTTATGGAAACTCAACCGAATTTTAAAATGATTTTACCTGTAGCTATAAAGCTATATCATCAGCGAGTTGTTTTTTTGAAATCAGAAGTGGATGGACGGACGGAGTGTAGGTTTAGTACCTATGTAATGAAGTGTGTTTTAAGTTACGAATTCTATTTTAAAATAACATATATTTGAAACAATGTTATTTGTTGAATATTTTATATCCAAAATACTCGTTATTAACGATAGCTTCGAGTCGTTATCATTATCATAGCTGGGCGGTTAAGCATCTTTACAAAGTGGTTTAACTGGTTCGGTGGGCAAGCTCTCGCTCACACCCATTAAACAACCTGTGGAGGAAGAGAGACACTACGCCTGTTAATAATAATTCTATTAGCAAGAATTCATTTAAAATGCATTTCGAAACATTGGACGAGGCCGAAGGGACGATATTCTTTAAGGTGTCGACAAACATTTAAAATGTAAGATTGCGTAAACATAATTATTTCGCTAAATTAAATTTATAGAAAGTATTGAATCTTACCATAACTTACGTAGATGTAACGAACAGCAATGCACTCAGGGCTCAGAGTTACCTCAATGTCTCTGCAGATTATTTACTCGTACATGGTATAAGTATAACCTATACCTATCTACTATATTTTATTATAATTATTATACATACATGACATATCTGATTATACATACCTATATACATAGACTGAGATAGAACAATGCATATTAGCATGAATCGCTGGTCGCAAGATCATTTTATTATTAGGTTCAACTTCACTAAATACAACTAAATACTTCTTTATAGCACACTGTGATCTAAACCAGCCTATAGGTCACGCTTTTCCAAGCGTAACGTAACCCTTTTTTACACGGTGCTAAGATTATGATAATATGGCTGAGTTTTTCCTACAGGTTATTTCATTAAAAGGACGTTAAACTTTACGCCACTGTAGTATAAAAATAGACAACGTAAGTAACACACCTTCGCAAACTGTAAAACGTGTAATAACCTAAAATTTTAATAAACCCGACTTTAAATGAAGTACTTACATGCTTTCCAATAACAATAGAAAAGAATCAACAAAATCGGTTGGCGTTACATTGAGTTATTCGTCCATTTGTCGCGTTTTCTCATGGATGCCACTGTCAGATCTCACTCAAATTTAAGTGGGACCACCACATGACAAGCACTAGCTTTCGATTAAAAAAAGTATCATCAAAATCGGTTCACCCAGTTGAAAGTTCTGAGGTAATAAACATAAAAAATACAGTCAAATTGAGAACCTCCTCCTTTTTTTGAAGTCTGTTTAAGAGGACTAAATTAATATATTCGCCTTGCAAAAAAAAATGTTTTACAAAAATGAACAGTAATAGGTCTTGAAAGTTTATAGCTATGTATAATATATAATATTAGTAATACCTAGTGATTTTCAGTATTACTGTGTGTAATTTTTGACCACGGTCTAGAACACTGAGCCCACCCCAAACCCGTACCAGCAGACCATGGTATTCCGTATCTCCCTGCTGTAGTAGGGATTAGGGGACTAGGGCTACGTGAATATACCTATTATCTACACGTGCAATAGTGTATCAATATTATTGTTAAGTCATACGTATAACATGATATTATTAGTGTTATTATCGATCCGCGAAGCATGCCTGCTCCACCCTCCCGTCGACTCGTGTTCCGGCTGAGGGCTTAAGAGCCATAAGCTTTTTCTCTTCTCTTTTTTCGCGGTCGGTGACCACATACCATCAGGTTCCTGTATTCGTTAGTCGGCCATTCATACAAAGAAATACACCGTCAGATCTTATTAGTTGGTCTAGTTATTATTTTTACATGTTAGTGTCTTTAACAGGTAGTCACATAATTTTATATTTTAGTGGTTCTTTTTAATATTTTAATTATTTAAGTTTATCGTCTTACTTATGGTGAGCCGCACACACCTCGGATATGTGGAATTTTTAAGTAATTTTTTACTTCAATAACACAAGTCAATGACGCGCGTTGCGTAAGCTCAGCTTATTGGACCAGCCACTTGATTAGTTATAAATAAAAATATAAATAGATTAAAATGTACATATTCGCAGCGGCAATATAATTGTCATCAGAAGTTAATCGAAAATTAATAGTTTAAAAAATTAAATACACAGTTTTATAGTACTATTGCAGGTACTAAAGAAAAAAATAGTGACCGTGCTGTTAATCGTTAAGGAGTTCCCTCGTCTAGAGCCAACCCTAAAAATATTATCAGGTTATGCTTATCATAAAAATGTATTGCTATCAAAACCACAGCAAAATGCAAAGTTTCATCTTCGTAGGAAACAAATCCGTCAACTTCCAGAGAAAGGTAGGCACCTCATTAATGGCTCACATTGATAATAATTGAAAATACCGGATTACCGGTGTCTCCTCATACCTGAGGAGACTAAGGCTGGGTTGCCTGGGCTGCACGTACACGTACACGCACACGTACATTAGTAAAAATGCTTACCGGTCTTGGTGAGGGCCTTGGGCAGCACGAGAACGCCGCCGCCCGCCAACTCGCCGGCGATCAGGTAGGCGGCCTGCTTCAGGGAGATCCCGCGCCCGGAGTTCCCGGACGGCTCCCCGTTCCCCTCCACATCCTGTGGAATAGTAGAACGCAGTGCCATCATTAACACGAGGCGTACAATATACGAGCCGATCATTTAAAATATACCGATGTGTACATACCCCTAGCACGATCTGCGGCATGGTGTAGCCGTGATACTATCTAGCAGGCCAAGTGACGAGAGTGGCCGTTTCAATAGTGAATCCGAACAAAGACTATCCCAATGCTGCCTGTGCCTAGCATCTGCGATAGCGATCGTTTGCGCGACTAACGATACCCAGTTATGAGCCTATCCAAAGATGACGTCCAGCATCCGCGGTCCGGCACTCCCGGCTGCGCGGCTGCGGGGGGACTGCGCCAGACGCCAGACGCCAGGCGCCTCCTGAGCCTCACCTACATCATTGTAATAATCGACACACGCCACCGCTCTGCTATTTTAAGAATTTTCTTTTATTTTAAATCTGTGGGTGACCTTTAGTTATTCAATATACCAGACACATGTATGGTAATTTCATCTAAGGAATAACATATTCGCATTAGGTACGAGACGGCCGACAGATCTAGATTAAAATTCAAAAGAATTACAATGAGGCGTCCTGGTCCTGAATATTACACGTGTGTTGTTGTTACAATAGGCTAAAATAAGTTTAAACGGTTGCTAAGCGTCTTTCAGTTGACTAGCTTTAGCTCAATAACATAGACATCTTTGACGATACCTAACCTTTAACAAGCTCTTCTAGAAAATATAGAAAACGGTATTTCCCTGATATAAGCCCTAGATCGATCGAATATTCGTCCCAATAAATATTAAAAATAGATTTTTTTTAAATTGTTAGAGCTGATTTTTGGGAAAAAATATAAACGGTCGTGGCCAACTAATTAGGGACACTAGCACTAAAAAGACCACTAGACTAGACAGTAGATAAGTCGCTACCAGTATCTTATCGCACCAACAGCGTATAAAACCTCGTCCGCGAGCCGCTTTCCTTCGATCATATTGATAATCATGAGCTTAAGTTGTCCTTGTTTTGTTTGTCGCGATATGACCGAAGTACTCCGGGATTCTCCTAAGACATGGTTGAGAGTTGGGATCATTGATGAACGTCTTGCTATCAAATTTTGTAGCCGACCCTGTAATGTCTCACATTGTGCCCATCTCTCCTACGAGTATCCGCCCGAGCTTAGGGTTGCCATACGTCCGGAATTTTCCGGACAAGTCCGGAAATGTAGGTCTTTCTCCGGAATGCGGACGGAATCTTATACCGTCCGGAATTTCTACAAATAAGTGAAGAGTGATAGACAAAGTTAAGCAACAGCGGGCGCGATCGGTAGTTGGATGGGGGACCGCTAGTGGCACAAAATTCTTGAGCGTTTCTGTGCTTCGGAGGCCACGTAAAGCCGTCGGTCCCGGTTGTTATCATATGATAACAGCCGTAAGCCATGTCGGAGGCCCTCGGGCGGTTTGAAAAACTTCCTACACTCCACTCCGTTGGCTACTAACCCCTCCACCAATGAGCAACGTGGTGGAGTAAGCTCTATGCCTCCTCAAGAGGAGAGACCCGTGCCCAGTAGTGGACCATTAATGGGTTGAAGCCATTCACTTGCACGATGCATAACGATATTAATATTATAAAATTGACAATAAAGTTCGGAATTTTCATCAAATGTTAGAAATTTTCTCCGGATTTTTGATATTTTAATCTGGGAACCCTACCCGAGCTCGACACAGCATGACAACGACAACGTCTGATTAATAAATATTAAATAGTGAGTTTGATTGTGATAAAATTATAACAAAGATAGCACTGTAATGTATTGGTAATCATTTTTTAAAAGAGACGGTCTATTTCGAACTAAAACGTTTTTCTGTTTTGTGAACTATGAATATTCGATACGCTGATAGGTAGGCTGATACAATATGTCGACACGACAATCATCAACTTGGACGGTGTAGATCAGAATTTACTTTACATTACGATATAAATACCTACAATGCGGACATTCACAGTAAACGTTAACATTCATGTCTATAAAAACAAAAAGTTGCTTCTCGTTATGTTAAGAATAATTATATCAACTTATCAAGGTAGGCACAAAAAGAGCATTAGACACTAGCCAAATATCGCTGCGCGTAGGTGGGTATAATTTTTGGCTCTTACTCGTAGATAATTAGGTATATTCCAAGGTCGTGATTGACAGAGCTTATCAGTTATCCTGCCATCTGTCAGATAATATAATTGTAAGATTGAGGAACGCTCCGGTATCCCGGGACCGCGGCGTACATAAGTAGACTTATTCCTCAAACGAATTACACAGAGAGGGTTCTAATTGTGGTGGAAAAATTATTGACGACGACGACGACTTATGAATTTATGAATATTAATTAATGAATACGTCATATTTTTTATAGGAAATAGCTGGCAAACAGTATTAGATTTTTGGTAGCGTAGAATAGTAGCTACTAAGAATTTTGCCACGAAACTCTCACGAAGCGCTAATAACGCTCGAGCTATGAAAGTATGTAGCTAGACTTGACGAGACAGTTCCACAATCTGAATTGCAAAGGTAGTATTACTAGATATTACAGGCGGTGGACAGCACACGGAGCAACTGAGACACCAGACCAGAACAATCCTAAGCTCGGCGTCTTCAACCTCTTCCCAAAGTGCAGAAATGTTTGAAGCAGCTGAGTCTCGCAGGCGCGCTGTTGCTGAAAGGGCACAACAGCGACGTCAATGATATTGTATGTATAAAAAGAGGAAACACGTGGGGCGCGTTTGATAATCATAATAAAATCAATGATATCTAATAATAATCACGGAAATCATTCCTAATGAGGGTGAAAAGGATGTGGAATACACTATGAATTGATGGATCACCTGTGGGTAACTGGGTAGTGGGTAGTGGGTATCTATACTATAATATGTACGCAGACGAAGTCGCGGGTTAAAGTTATAAACGTGAAAGTTTGTATGGATCTTCACGCAAAAACTACTGAATGGACTAAGTAGACCATGATCTGGGCCACAAGTGATAAGACACGGTACACACGAGCGAAGCACTGCGCAGAGCACTATTATAAAATACTTTAGTGTGGTAGAGGGCGCGGGCGGGCTCGGCTCATGCGGAAAGTTCACGGCTAATACCTGTAGAAGCGGATCAGGGTGACAGACGCTGTAACACGATATTCCCGCAGCTAACCACCACGCCGACGACTGCCAATGCCTCTTGTCGATACACCTATTTACGCCTTTTACATTTACTGGTTAAATGTAGGTAGTATTAAGAAATATTTAGTGTTTGGAGTGCTGGGTACCGAACCGACTAATTACTACCTTATTTTATACCTAATCATCTCCTCCAGCTGGAGGCAGTTTCCGTCGAGTCGAGACACACTAGCGTCGCCATCGGCCACTTATTGATCGTTGTCTAGTTCATCACTAATGATGGGTTAGGTCAGTAATGTCAGTATCTGCCGCAAACATTCCACTCTTTGTGACAGTCAATTAGCTGTCCATTAGGTGATGCATTACGTAATTAAATAAAAAAACTGAACCAAGTAAAGTGGAATGATATAAATTTAAAACTCACGAAGATAATGAAGAAACCTACCGATTTATTATAGTCACTGAATACAGGTCTCTGTATTCCGTGACTATAGTATTACTATTTTCGTACCTCACAAGTAGATAGGGTTGCCAGGCGACAGGCGTCCGGATAAAGCCGGACATAGTTAGGCTTTTTGAATGTGTGTCCGACCAAATTCAACGGTGTCCGGCCTATCCAGCTTTTGTTAGGCTTTTTACATTTGACCAACTTATACTAATACACGGACACAAAACAATTTATATGGATGACGTTAAGACACGTTCCTGAATGGGAACGAATAACTCAATATCGCGCCAGCCGATTTCGATGATTCTTTTTTATTGTTATTGGAAAGGATGTACTCCATTTGTAGTCGGTCTTTTTTTGTTAAAATTTTAGATTAGGTTTTATTTAATAACATAATACTTATGGTAAATGATAAAAAATGCTTACTTTTACATACAAAATTGTTGTCTTAGTAATAAAAAAGTCAAAAAGACAAATTCCGTCAAACACAAAGTCCGGCCTAAGGTGGGTGGACCATGAAAGGCAATGCTCATTGTAAGGCCAATTATTTAAAAGTCGTATTTATTGCCATCCAATGACAATGTCCTTCCACTTACACTAACATCCATAAAATTCAAGTTCACAGACGGTGGCGAGTCACTCGCACCGCTATTTTGTCAATGCGGGCCCTCTCTTTGTTGACTTCGGTCATCGATGTTAAAATTGTAATATGTGCTCTTAGTAAAATGTAAGTTTTCAAGTAGATAAACTATTGTTCTCTTTATTTTTTTACTCTAAATTGATAATATAAGGTTTTGCTACGGCACTGAAGAAAAAATATTACTTTATTTCCAATACAATTAAAATATTGGTAGTTTTCCTAGGAAAGCCAATGGTTCCTTGTAAGGCCGATCAAAAAGTTGACAGTTGGCCTTGCTAGGGCACAAGGGTCTTCCTGGGAACATCTAGAAACTATGAAAATATTAATACTTAGTGCAAGTTAATATAATTGCTACCACTTAGATAAAGGCCCCCAATTCCGAGGTGTTCTAACATTTTGGCCTTACAAGGAACAGACCCTTAAGAAGGCCATTTTAATTTGTTGATTATTTTTTATCTGAATATGTTATGGTATGCATTTAATGTTCCGTTTTAATGAAAGATCTTTCTATGTATAGTTTAAGTATAAGTAGATATTTTGATTGTCACAATGTTAGTTTTAAGTTAAACGACTGATTTATTATATTGGCCTTGTAAAGAGCCTCGTTTCTTGCAAGGCCATTTGGGAGAGGATATTTAAACTAAAGTTTATTAAATAATGATTAAACCTTTTATAAAAAAATGTTTTATATGACACATAATAAAACAAAGCGTTACATATTGATTTGTTTGATTCATTAAACCAGTAAATAACGAAGTAGTGACTGTTTAATCGTTAGAGTGGCCATCCATGGTCCACCCACCTTATAGTATACCCAAATGTCCGGCCAAACTGGTTGGTTTGTTCAGCTATTTTTGATTAGCTATTTGATGACCAACCCTACTCACAAGTCGCAATTGATAGGTAATTTACCTATTTATAATAGAAAATAAAATTATAAAAGTTCCTAAGAAGGCGGTAACAAGTTTTGCCATAGTTTCAATATGTTGCGCAATATTTAATTCTTATAATACACGGCTCTCATAAATTAACCGCACGCTCGCCGCCTCCGGCCGGGTGGCCGACTTCACCAGCCTTCAATATTCTGACTATTCGCATGTGAGATGAGGATCAAGATGGTCTCGGGCAGGTGGTCGCCACAGTCCATACTCGCCATTGCCGCATGCCGTGAGCCACGTTCGATGTACGACAAGTTAACCGCATGGCTATAGCTACATATTTATCTACAAAGTAGATAAATGTATTTGTGTGGTACTTGTACAGAAAAATTATACTAGGATGTTATTGAAATAAGCGCTTGTATTTTATTATTTTGATGACTAAGGTAGATATAACATAAAAATGGCAGATTCTTAGAATGGAGACGTTATTTGACGTTAACGATTTCAATAACGTAAATTTTAAGTAGATAATGTCCAGTAAAATTAAAAGTATATTTTTATCCAATAAAAATATTACTTATTAACATTTTAGTGAACCTATTAAGTAAGTATGTAGTTGCCATCAGGAAACCTGTGCGCTTATATGAAAAAAAAGTTGAGATGGAACTGTTTCGATTACCGGTCTATAATTTTTATAATTTTTTTCTGATAGAGTGGGAATAAACGCACAGATAAAGTACAAAAAAATTTGCTAGGTTACGAGCGTGTGTTAGTGAATACCCACCAATAGGGTAGCCCACTGCCCACCGTAATCTGGTACCTGTCAGGGAGGTTAGGAGAGACTCGGAACTCACATTTTTATTCACCAGCGGCGTGGTCTCGGTCGCTGCGCCCTTTTTGCCCCCGTTGCCACTCGATACTTCTATGCCATTCTTATTCGGCATCTTGAACCCTTCAATGAAGAAATGATAATAATTAATTTAAACAAATTACACCATGAAAACACGCGCACGCGCTTCGACATCTTTAGAGTAGTTACTTCTGTAGTCACATCACTCACAACATTAGAATGATTCCGGATTTAATAAATCCGAACTGCGTGGCTGATATACAAATTATTTTACCCATAATTATCTCAACCTACCGTGTTAAATACGAAAACGACCAGTTCCAAGTAGTAGAAAGAGTGAACTAACGTTCGTTGTGAGTGGGATTAAACTGGTTTTGTGGAAGGAACGCTGCCGCACCGCCGACCGCCGCGGTTGGCCCAATTCTCGATCTCCAATAGGTAGTCGCCTACTTCGCTCGTTCCGATGTCGATGCGGCCGGTCGCACTTCCTGCCAGGAATGATCGAAATTGTTGTAGATTGTCCGCTGACCAGTGAGAGCCACTTGAGGCACACGAGTACGCGAGTATGCTATGTGTGTATGTTACGGCCGTCGACGGCGCGATCCGTTTATAAAATGACTTACAATGGAGTGTAATGGCGTGTAGCGGCTGCGGCTAGCCGGTTACCCGTTACCTCCCGACTCCAACTCCGACCGACCGGCGACCGGCGACTAGCGAAACAGAATCCTGCACACGACGGGATCATTATTTTATTATGCGGTTATGCATGTGCTTACGAGCGTTATTCACAAATAATTAAATCAATCAATCAGAATATAAATTCGATTAGATTGTAGTACCTGTAATACCCATCTTCAAAATATGTTCCTTCAATTTTCTTATATAAAGAAAAGTAAGTATTAAGAATTCAATTCTGTAAAACCCCCTAAAAACAACACCATTATCTTTGCGTAGCGTTAAAGATTGGTTTACTTAGGTGTAAAAATATTAAAACCCGACTCCGTAAAAATTGCATTCTGAATCCTCTGATGAACATAGGCCTCTCCTATTTTGTGCCACACTGACCGGTCCTGAATCTTTTAAATCGAGGGGATACTCGCATGTCGACATTCCCAGCCAATCTTCACGGCAAGTCTGAATTTGCAGCTGGTAGTTTAAAGACCAGCGAACGATGTCCGAGAAAAACTACGTAGCAACAGTGCCGGGTCTCATTTATCATACTGGTATACTACAAATACTTAACTATTAAATGTTAAAAAAAAACTAAAGTAAACTAAAAAAGTAAGTAGGTAACAGCCTCAAAGGATCGCTTTCAAAGTGGCCAAAAGTAGCAGTTGGTACCTAGCAGTTTCATGAATTATACAGGTACTATTTGTATTTTTTTGTATTCAGATGCGTTCATAAATCAACTTTTTGAATGACACAAATGAGCAACATAATTTCTCTAATTATATTTTGTTCTTGTCTTTGTGTATTGTCCATGGCACCCACGACACAGGGAATCCTAGTGTGGGGCTATGAGTGTGAAGCGTTATTTATTTATTATTATTTATTTTGTGATTTACCGATCAGAACTCTTGTATACTAATTACATTTGGTGCCTTTGAAATTATACCTAAAGAAAAAATAAACCTTTGGAACCAGTGACACTAATGAGATAGGTACCTTTAGGGTAGGTAGGTTAAGAAAGTCATTGTAATATGCCATAAGTGAGACGCTTAGAGAGGCAGTAGTTGGTTAGAGTAATATGAGAAACGTTAATACTTACTACACGAGAATGATGAACGAAGTAATGCTTTTGGCCCCAAATTTGAAATCGACCTTAAATAAAATAATGAAACTTTATCTATCGAACAATCCACAGTTTTCTTGGGTATCACCTTAGATTCTAAACTACAATGGGGCCTCCATATTATCGGCTCTCGCATGTACCTAAGTAGATCTGTGTACGCTATAAGATAAGACAGTTTACAGATGTAGAAACTGCTAGACTTGTTTATTTTGCCTACTTTCATAGTTTTATGTCGTATGGTATATTGTTGTGGAATAAAACAGCCATTATAGACGCAATATTTGTGTTGCAGAAAAGGGCAATTAGAGCCATTTATAAATTAAAGGTATAATTAGAGCAGCCTCACCATCTCACCATATATTTATACTTTACTAGCTGACCCGGCAAACGTTGTTTTGCCATATAAATAATTTCCTAGTAATTTCTAGTGTAGACAAAAAATAGAAAAAATAAAAAAAAATTTAGGGGTGGACTACCCCTAACATTTAGGGGGATGAAAAATAGATGTTGGCCGATTCTCATAGATACCTGATAAGCACAAAAAATTTCATCAAAATCGGTCAAGCCGTTTCGGAGGAGTATGGCAACGAAAACTGTGACACGAGAATTTTATATATTAGATAGTAATCTAATATTTATAATAAACAACTTTTTTCTTTACACAGTTAAGTTAATACTTGAAATAATATGTAGAACATACGTGGCTGAAAGATGACTACATACTTGTATGGAATGTTTTTGGAGACACCGGACAACAAACGTCGTCGAAGGATGGCATCACAAATTGAATAGCGCTATGGGCCAAATCAATCCAACTTTTATCAAGGCTTTGCATGTTCTTCATGAAGATGCATCCTTTTATGTTGTACGAAGAATGCAAGTGGAAGCAAATAAAGAAAATTCTAAAAAAGACAAAAAAGCAGTCATAAATGAGGAATTCATTCAAGAAGCCGTACGTACAAGAGCGCCATAAGGGCGGCTATCAGTGCCCTGAGCCAACGTTCCGCTTCTCCATTTGCCTGTGGATGGTATGCCGTGGTGCGTATCCTCTTGATACCTAGAAGTTTCATAAGCTGCTGAAAGACTGAGCTTTCGAATTGGCGACCTCAGTCGCTCGTCAGCTTTACAGGACACACGAAGCGACAAATCCAGTTGGTGTTATTTATGATATGTAATGTTTATTTAACCAATCGTTTATTTATGTTAGGCCAAAAAGACTTTTTCGTAGCTACTTATACCGCCAACATCGACCTCACAGTCTATCTTTAATGTTTAGTCGACAGTAATGTATCCCGCTCTCGGTTCGTAGAGCGAAACATCTTACGGTGCATTTCTGTAACTACATCCTTTGTTTAGAGAATAAGAGCATTCGATTGTTAGCCGCCGATTACATTAGTTTCGAACTTAGTCTTTTGTATTCTTTAAAAAGTCCCTATGCTTTCTCAAAATAAATCTGGCGCAGCGCAGCCGGTAGGATCCGCCGCAATTTTCCGGAATATAAAGCCGTCTTCACGCGGACGCGGCGGAAGCAAACCAAATAAATAAGATTTTGCGAGTGGTGAAGTCGAGCGTGACATATTCAGTGCAGTGGTGCGATCGACTCATGAGGAACATGGCACAGAGTACTTAAATCACTATGGAACATGGGATTGAGCAGTAAACTGTGAGTAATTCTTTTCACATCCTGTTTTACATTCCTGTCTTTCCTTACGAATAAATATTTTCGTAATTATTTCTATGATTTTGTTTGTACGAATTGATTTATACAACATTATTAAATCAGTGTTTCAATTATATTTCTATAATTAATTTAATAGTTTACACGAAATCGGTTGATCATTGTTAGTTTTTTTTTTACTTATAATATGTTAATGCTCGACCATAATCCCACCTGATGGTAAGTGGAGATTAAAGTATGTGTACCTACCATGGAAGTTAAAACTATTCCTAAGGAGACTTTGTTTCTCGTCCCTAAATGTGATGAGGAAGGCAATTTACTTAATCTATTTATATCTAAGTGCGAGTATGTGGTGTGGTGTGGTGTGCAGTAAAATTAAAGGTAATTGGGAACAAGAACTGTAGGTACCTTACCTATTTCATGCTATATCAAGTAGATTAACGGGTAGAACCGCAGCTTTATTAAAAGCGATCTACCTAACATTAAATCACACGAATTACGACAAATTAAAATTATTACTCACTTAACATTGTGGAGATCCTCGTTCAGAAGAATGTATAGGAATTGAGTTAGAAAATTTAAAATTAAAATCAAGAATTATACATCCAATTTTGTGTTGAAAATCAGTAATAAGTCAAGCCAGAAGTAGAGCCCTCGTCAAGTACCTACTTTTCTATGTTTGTAGCTCCTGGAGAATCAGTGCCGATTCGGGGCAGAATTTAACAACACCCTTAAAGAAATGCTGTCGAACTCCATATTGGTACAGCTCATAATCCAAACTCCATGGGTATAATCGAGAGGTTCCACTCCACTAAGTATAACAGTTTACAGAATCGCTAATTCATATACCTAAACGTAACATTACACATGCCGCATCAGTCATGGCATGTGCTATAATGGCATATAATCACACTATGCATTTCACAACTGGCCTCACCCCTTTCGAAGTAGTTTTCGATCATACGGAATCCAATATTTATTTATTTTATTTATTCGGGATAGTAACAGCCACTACAATATAATGAAAACTTAAAATTAAGCCACATTTTAGGCCAATAACAACTATCCACTAATTACAAATAAACATATACCGTACGCTCAAAAATGCTTACAATCCAATGTACATATAAAAAAATTATTTATTTATTTATTATATGGTGTTAAGTAACGCCCCCACTCAGAAAAGTTCGTTTATTTAGTTGTAAGAAGTCCTTATCTAATTAACATTAAATACGTACCTATATGTTATGTATCAGTTCATCTCAGAATCATATTGTCAACTTTAAGTGACCTTAGTGCGGTCCAACGTCAAATAACCTTATCGATAATCATAATTCTATGAAGTATTTGTGTAGCCACACGTAAAATACGTTGATAGTATTAGATACTATTAATATAAATAATAGATACTTTTCATACTGACTATACAAAACATTTTACTCTATGTATAATTATTGGTCAAAGAACATGAACAAGAACGAAACACACAACACACAATGCACAATTTGAGGGTCACTCTGAAAACCAGCGGCCCACAGTGGGACGAAAATAGGGGTTTCATAGATTTAGGATTTTTATGTTAAAATTTGTTTGTTTCTTGTCGCAAATTGACTTAGAACTGTTTTAGAAGCCACAACGTTATCATATTTATGCACCACAGGCGACTATAACACGAAAAAATTTTTTTTTAATTAAATTTGTATGGAACACAACAGAAAAACCGATTTTATTCAAGACTGAGGAGAGTGCCCCTAATTCCCTCTGATACGATTATTGCCACTATTTTTCTCTATTTTTTGACATATCGCACGTTGCGCGCACTCGATAGACTTGGGGTGAAAAAAAATGAAATATATTTTTTTATTTTTTTTCACATTGTGCACGTTATTTTCTATGCTTAAGGGCCTTCAAGGCCCTATTTAGTACTTGACACGTTGTCTAAAACGAGCTACTGCAATGCCTTACCTATTTAATAACAGTTTACCGACTAACCTGCCCTTGCATAATAGGTTACATGGTTATTTAATCAGTAACTAATGACGATCCCTGTGTTCATCAATTTAATCAATGAGCTCGACTTAATGTTGTCAGTACTCGGCTCATTATTGTTACTATTTTAATTATTGCACCTACTTATCAACCTATCCCCTAATAGTCCCAGTCCCATTATGATGGGTAAAACAAGTATAAATACAGGGAGCACTGTATATTTACTTTAGTTAAATTTTAACTAATCTCTGTAAAACTGTGCCAGTATTAATTGTGAATATGGAAACTTCTATTTTAAAAACAAATTTGGACCTATATTTGATACTGAAGCAATCTGGAAAGCTTGGAAAATATTTAAGAATGTTTGAGACTATTCAGTCTCAGTTAAGTCTAAGTTTGTCAGAAGAAGATACAGACATTCTCCAGGAATTCTGTCGAAGATTTAGCCAGTCTGTATTGAAGAAATGGAAGTTGGTGAAATTTAACACAGACTATTTCCGAAAACATTACGCAGATTGGTTGGAATAGAACATTGAATGGCCAATTTGCGTACGTGAAAATCTACGGCCACAGTGTTTTTTTACTGGACTTCAAGTAACGAGTGAACCCGGTTCTTGTCTACCTTCTAAAAGTGCATCAGTTGGAACACCAACTTTCAACTCTAAGTCCACGTTAACCTTTTACAGATATTGGAACGAAACAAGATACGAAGGATTGAAAATTTACAATATCAAGACCGAGAAGGCTTTGAATTGGCGTATGCCATTTGCTAAATTTATACAAGAAGGTAAAGATATTTTGGCAGCAGCAATAGATATTCTTTTAAAAAACCAAAAGAGGCTGATAACATTGTTCAACAGACAAAAGGAACGAAGAAGTTTACACTTACTCCTGCGAAAGCACTCGGAATATTAATATCACTTAAATCATCTAGTAGTGGCAGTATATGACTTTGAGGGAATCTACTCTTCGTGAAGATATCACAGATAGATATCCTTCGTATTACAAAGTCTTAACCAGCTAAGTTGGATTGTTACCCTCCAAAATAAGCAATAATGATAACAGACGTAATTGCCAAAGTGTCTCTTCAAGCACTTTTAGATATTACTGCTGCTAGAATTATACAAAGTTAACCACAAGAAACTAAAGATTTTGTATGATTTTGATTTCAAAGTGGGTATAAACAAAAGATCGAAGGGGAAAAAAGCAGCGGTGACAGTGATTAATCAGTTTTTATGACAACTTTAGTTCCACTAAAACTTACTGTTGCGGAAGAAGTCATATGGGAAAACCCGGGACCCTGTTCGGTGTATTGCCGTCCAATACAGTTCCCCTTCTTAAAGAGTCTAAAGTTCTAGTGCAAGAACAGTTGGCCAAAATGGAAGACGAAATGAGGAGCCTTAAAGTTACCCAATACGACAATAACCAAATCACTCATAGTCACAATGACTATGATGGGGAGGTATGCACCTATCTTTCAGATGCTAAATCTCCTGCAACTTGTTATTTGTGCTTGGCAAAACCTTCCGAAATGAATGAATTGGAGACAGTTTCGCAAAGACGTGCAAATGTGCTCGTACCAATTGTGTGGAACGGCTGCTTCATATTTCATACAGACTATGAAAACTTTGTCAACTCGTATAAGAGGAGAAAACCAGCTTATATTAGAGGCAAAGAAAAAGGAAGTTCAATCTTAATTCCGGGAAGAATTAGGTTTGCTGGTCGATAAAGCAAAACAAGGATCAGGAGCAACAAACGATGGGAACACAGCAAAAATTTTGTTTTTTGAGTTTTCAAAAAAACTGCTGCCATTATTGGCTTAGATGAAGAGCTCATACGAAAATTTGCAGTAATTTTACAAGTGATAGCATCGGGCGAAATTATTGACAGAAAAATTCAAAGAATATACTCGAAAAACTACGGAAAGGTATATCGAGCTGTACAATTGGTACTATAATGACAGCAACGGTACATAAGATCCTTATGCATGGTGCTGACATAGACAATGTAGCAATTGTACCCAACGGAAAACTTTCCGAAGAAGCCTCAGAAGCTAGAAATAAAGATTTCCGCAGGTACAGGGAGTTTCATTCTCGGAAGTCTAGCAGAGTTAATACTAACCAAGATCTTTTGAACATGATCCTTCTTTCATCTGACCCATTAATTTCTTCCACTAGACATGTACTCGATGCAGCTCAAAGGAAGTGAAGCCCTAGGACTTTTAAAACTTTGTACAGAACATATTGAAATAGAATTTTTCGATGTAGTTAACATTGATCCTCAAACAGATAGCGATTCAGAATACGAAATGGATGGGTAGTTGTATCAATGAGTTTATTTTTTTTTCTAACATAGTTACTTGTGTTGTTACTACGGTCCTTAGCTTTTATATCTTAAGATTTTAGAAATGAACTTTTTGGAACCAACTTTAAATAACCATACATAATTTAGCCTGTTGTAGTAATTTACCTAGTGAGTAACTTGTAGATTGTATACATTAAGTCGAGCTCATTCACTAAATTGATGAACACAGGGATCGTCATTAGTAACTGATTAAATAACCATGTAACCTATTATACAAGGGCAGGTTAGTCGGTAAACTGTTATTAAATAGGTTAGGCATTGCAGTAGCTCGTTTTAGACAACGTGTCAAGTACCAAATAGGGCCTTGAAGGCCCTTAAGCATAGAAAATAACGTGCACAATGTGAAAAAAAATAAAAAAATATATTTCATTTTTTTTCACCCCAAGTCTATCGAGTGCGCGCAACGTGCGATATGTCAAAAAATAGAGAAAAATAGTGGCAATAATCGTACCAGAGGGAATTAGGGGCACTCTCCTCAGTCTCGAATAAAATCGGTTTTTCTGTTGTGTTCCATACAAATTTAATTAAAAAAAATTTTTTAAGCGTTATAGTCGCCTGCGGTGCATAAATATGATAATGTTGTGGCTTCTAAAAAGGTTCTACGTCAGTTTGCGACAAGAAACAAACAAATTTTAACATAAAAATCCTAAGTCTATGAAACCCGATTTTCGTCCCACTGTGCGGCCGTGGTTTTTCCGCGACCATAATGCTGAGCGTGAACCCTTTTCACCTATTATCTTCATTTAGTGTTGTATTGTTTCCGTGTATAATTTTAAGATAATTCAGGTGAAATAAACATTTCTTTCTTTTAAACACTTGTACAAATATTTAACGGACTAGATTATTGGCGAAGTAAATACGAAACAAAATGCACTAACCGAAAAAGTTAGTATTATTTCTGAAATGTTGAAGCTATGGGCAACTGAGGTACCCCTTTTTATTATATCTCAACATGCAGCATATGCCCAATAAACTTGACAAGTGCGAGTTAATCTCGCTTGGAGAGGGTTCCGTACGTTCATTATGTATTTACCGTTATTTTTCTATTTTATTTATTTTTGCCGTTTTTTTAAGACCATAGACTTCTTATAGGTTTTCCTGTAACATTTAAGTAAAGAACTATTCTCTGTATTTGTTTCAAAATACTAGCGTCAGTAGTTTCGGGGATAATGGTCAACTTTTGGCTTTAATTTTCATTCTTTCTTGAATAATTTTAAAACTATCCATTGTAGAACTATAACAAAAATATATTTGAGATCCTTACAACAAGTCCTTTAATTGACATACCACACGATTCCGTTTGCAAAACAGTTCTTGTTTAATTTTGATTTCGTTAATTTTTTTTCAAAATTCAGTTGTTTATACCTTCGTCTTTGGGTCACAAAAAAGTACACGAGTACCAAATTTCAACTCACTTGGTCCAGGAGCTTGGGAGTTAATTGGCTGTGAACGGCGGTCGCCCAGACGCACGAGTGATATCCTGTAGGGGTTCCATTTTTCGTACGTAACCTTAAAAAAGGCCACCAGCTGACCCCGCCACCTTTCAGCCTATTCGAATTACCTCCATACTCTGTTATATTAGGAAAATTATAATGAATACACACCTCATGGAGTTCCTGGGATAGTATGGGTTCGCCTAAATCAGTAGCTAGAGCCTTGATGATAAAATTCCGAGGCAATCCTGGATTTTCCAGCCATTTGGGAAATGGCTGAAACCTCAACATTAGAATTGTAGGTTGTAGGGTTATATTTCAGCAAGATTATCGGAGGGGACATATACAATGAAAATACGAAACAAATTAACAAAAACATAGTAGCGTACTCTTAACTACTTTATTGGTAAATTACAGTAATTGCAGCCATGATTATGAAAATAGATCTTACAGTAAGTAATACTATAAAGTAACTAGCTTGTTTTAAGGAACCACAACTTTCAGCTCATTACTTTAAGCATCCGGACAGTTTGTCACAATGACCGTGGAATAAATAAATATTTCATTACAATTTATTGAATAAAGAAGTTTTGATTGTAAATGATGTTTAATGTAAGATTTAGTTACACGGAAATAGGCTAACTTTTATATTAACTAAATAAAAAAGTTGTTCCATAAATAAATATAATAGCAAAATGCAATCGCATAGTCCATCGGCACCGATGAATGTTGTCGAGTTGTGCGTAACAAGCGGGTTCTACTCCATGGTGTCACCGTACTTGTTGGTGGAGGCCCGGGGCTCCGCGGGGCGCCGCGTCACCACCGGCAGGGAGCCGGGCTCCACTCTGCAAGTTCATATCCGTGTCAGTCATACTACTATCACTTATATCGAAAGACCATTGATCCCGCAAAGGGTTCCCATTTCGTACTTAAACCACATCTCCCCCCAATTAAATTGATTATTTTTTTTATAATAATGTCTTAAAATCTTTCGCGCGCCGCCGGTATCGAGAATAAAATATTATACCTTGTGCGCTGTAGCATGTTGTGGGTGACAGTAGTCTGTATGACGTTGACATCTGTCAGTAGCACATGAAAATACGTCTATGGCGTTACGTTATACGCATAAGACTTTGCTTAATTTTTCTTTCCAATAGGTTTTATTTGCAGATCAGAACATTCTGTTTGTTCAGTCTGAACAAAGTATAAAATGTTAAAATGATGTCCAGCTCACTTGTAGGGGTCCTGCCTCGCGTTGGTGTATTCGCCGCGGTTCTGACGGCGCAGGTCGTCGTACGAGCGCCCCCCCGTCACCCCGCGCGCCCCCGCCGCCCTCTCCTCGCCCCGCTCTGCGCCCGCTGCAATACAATGTAAACACCATAGAACATAATCTTAAATTTAAATTTAAAAAACCCCCGTTTTATTAATACTAAACATAACTAAGAACACTCGATTAAGTCACCCTTCAGACAAAAAAAAACTAGATCAAAATCGATTCATTCGTTTCGGAGTTACGATGCCACAGACAGATTACAGATACACAAACACGTCTAACTTACAACACCCCTCTTTTTTCGTCAGGGGTTAAAAACACGTTAGTATATTAGTTCATTGGATCAGAGATAAGATACGGCATTGGCCCTGGCTCGGGCCAGGTATCAGGTATCCGGTATCGGTACCGGAGCGCTCTGGAGTCGCCACAGTTAGCGCCCCTCTCGCTAGAGTTCTGTACACCTCAGGGCACTGATTAGGTTTATATAACGAAGAAGAATTAGGAATATTAAACAAGGGCTGCACATAACATCACCTCACGATCATAAACTGATGATACATTTGATGCATCCTACCATCAATTACGCCCCGTAGAGTAGGTAGTGTTGTGATGAATATTTACCAACATGTAATAAGTACATTGCTACATCAAAGTAACCACTTTAGAACGATTATTATTATTGCATATTGATTAATTTCTTGGTCGATGTAAAGGACCATTAGGGATTAGGGGGGACTATTTTTACCAGACTGCCAAAAGACTGAATGTTTTATATGTATCTTGTATACGTATGCATGTGATATTCTTTATTACCTCATATCTTCCAAACTGCTGAACGGATTTTATAATTAAGATATGGTTAGATTCGTCTTGATTAACCCAAGTGTTCTTAAAAAATTTGGTGGCTGTGAGATGCCATTATATAAAGTATAAAAAAAAAATCTAAAAATGCAATATGGGTATCAAATTAAAGACCTCGCCATAAGGATTTCAAAAAGGTATATCATGCTAGCTTTTTGATAGCAGGCGGGTTTTTTTTTTTAATTTTTTAATTTATGCTAGTATAGTAGGTATTTTAACCGTATTGAGGCGGCTTCAGCTGGTCATACACGATTAAGTGTACTTGTCAAGTTTTCAGTTTGACTTGATGCGGCATCCAGTGTGCACGAGATAGCTACATGGCTAGATAGCCATACACCGTCAACTTTACTGGATGCCGCATCAAGTCCGCTGCGAACTTGACAAGTATACTTGATTGTGTATGGCCAGCATTAGAATACTAACCCAAACATCATGCCGAATGCCGGAGCCAGATCTTCCTTTTTCTCTTCTCTCTTTTTTGGCCGGCAATGCATCAGTAATGCCTTTGATGTTGCTAATGTCCATGGGCGACGATAGCCACTTACCATCAGGTGGGTCGTCAGCTCGTTTGCCGGCTATTTCCTGAAAAAGTACATCAGTTGTTGCTTTATTGACACTGCTAAAAGTTCGCTGCATTACGTCCACAATACCGTCAGATTCGGTGGGGCGGTAGGTGTCGTCGCTGAACAAGGGGCGATCCACGTCCAAGTCGAGTGAACTCCCGGGACCCGCGTCCGAATAGATTTCGTCAGGCTTCGCCCCCAGCATCGGCGGCGCAGGCTGCGCACGTCTGGAAAAATAATGATATACCACAATAAGTACGATATTATTAAGCAAAAAACAGTGATAACCTAGCAGTTTGAATGTTGCTCTCCCTAACGCAGGGGCCCGATTACGAAGCCCATAATTTCGAAAATAGTCTATTACACATATACCGCTATATATTATACATAGAAGCGCTCATAGCCCTGCGGCTTGCTTCGATTCTAAGTGATCGACAAAATTACAACAGCGGGCGCGGTCGGTAGTTGACCGCTAGTGGCAAAAAAATCTTGAGCGTTTCCGTGCTTTGGAGGGCACGTAAAGCCGTCGGTCCCGGTTGTTATCATATGATAACAGTCGTTAAGCCATGTCGGAGGCCCTCGGGCGGTTTGAAAACTTTCGATACTCGGGTTGGCCACTAACCCCTCCATCAATCCGCACTGGAGCAGCGTAGTAACCGTGCTCATTAGTGAACCATTAATGGGTTGAAGCCATACATATACCTAATTTATATCAATTTATTTCTTAAAATTTGTTATTGTTGCATTAAAACCATGCCGTTTATACGTGAAGTAACTATAAGTGAAGCAACACGTATCTAATGGTGTATTCATTCTATTATGCCTGTCACAGTAATTGCTTCGTTGGTGTAACCTAAATAAATAAATAAAATTATGCCCATTGAGGAAGTGAACCGATTGGTTTCATACTTACCTTGCACTTAGACCAGAGTCCCTCTTCTCTCTAAGCAGTTGCCCGATGTAGCTGTTGGGCAGAGCCATAAGTTTCTCGGCGCAGGCCCGCTGGTAGGACAGTTTGCCGAGGAAGTAGCCCACCACCACCGCCATCGCCACCTTGGGATACGCCCCGAAGCGAGGATTCGGCTTCAGAGCGCCTGCAAAGGAACCAATCGAAGTTTATTAGGTTTTCTAGTAAAACACTATAAAATCATGCACCATGTGGCGCCACTGATCTGGCCAACGTTAAGTATGATGAGAAAAACTATCACTTGCTGAGAATGGCCAGTTGCTTACTATTGTACAATTATGATAGCCATGTAAACAAGTCATTGGTTTCACAGATACAGGCAAGTTTTGTTAACATCAATAGTCGCAACATTTAAATTATTAATTTAAAAGATTAGGGAGGATATCATTTCAGATACAGCTCGGTCATTGGAATTTAAGACTTTTCAAGGTTTGAAAGGTACTTACAATACTTTAATATAAGTTTCTCACAATTTGGTTAATTATGAATAACTGGGTAAATAGAATAATATTTATATCAAAATTTAAAAAATGCCAAAAACTTGCAACACTTGAAAATATGTCAGTTCTCTCAGTAGGAATAAAAGACTGAAGAATAAGTACAATCAATAAGTTAAAATAATCAAATAAAGTTTCAGTCTGTGCAAAATTACATAATATTGTGCAAGATTGAAGAGTAAATTATTTATTTGTTTCTTTCAAATAATAGGAAAGTATCTAGTATACTTGTGCAATAAGAGTAAGCCTGGTCCTGTATGATGTTCTAGTCTGTCACTGATTGAAAGTAAGGAGCCATTATCTTGCAGCTCTTCCAATTTATTTATATATTTACAGTTCATTAAACCAAATTTAATACAAAAGGATAATTAATTTCAAAAGGATGAATTAATGCAAAAGGAAGAAAATACCAGTCAACTTTTAATATGAGCCAGGGATGGGCAATCTAAGACCTGTAGGCCATCTCCAGCCCGCGAACAGTCGCAATCTGACCTGTAAGCATCCAACGGCCTATTTTTATTGTGTTTGATATTTAGTGAAGGGGCACCAAAATGAAAGATAATTTTGGTGGTCTTTGGTCCCACATTCAATTTACAGAACCTTGGCTGTCAAAACTTTAGAAAAATGTTAAATCTTGGCCCACGTAGGAAAACTTTATCCATTCCTAGTCTAAGCAGATACAGCGGAATCTCGATAACTCGAATCTCGTTAAGTCGTAATCCTTAATAAATCGAAAATAAATGCCATTCCCTTCCGCTGAAGCGCTAATTACTCAGTATCTCAAAATATTTACATTTAGTAAGAACAAAATGTTACTTCCCTGTAATTAATAGTATTAATAATTAATAGTAATGTATTAATAGTACATTTTAATACTCTATAACTCGAATTGCAAAAAGCAAACTCAGTAAGTCGTAGTTCATAAAATATAATGACGTTTTACTTGGGAATCCAGGAACTGATAGCAATAAAATCCAAAAGGAGGGTCTCTAATCTATTGTTTATGACTTGCACACGTGCAATGAATGAATACATTCCTTAAACTTTCTAAGAAACACAGATGTTGTTTTTTCATTGTTGGTCACTTGGGTTAGTTCATTATTGGTTACTTGGGTCAGTTTTTATTTGGCAGTTAACTAGCAACAACATCAGTTGAAAAGAAAACTAACGACATACACTCTATGTGAAAAGTATGACGTTATAAATGCGGTAAAAAGTGTCATGAAGAAAAAAGACGTGGCAGCTCAATAATTTGTTTTAAGTAATAAATGTCCTTAGACTCTGCGCCTTTTTATGTCGAAATTTGATCAGTTAAACTCTTCATATCTCGAAATTCTTGTTAAGTCAAAAACTCATTACCTCAAATTTTTTATCATTTCCCTTGACATTTGAGCTATAGAGATTCTACTGTATTATATTAATAGCCATATAATATTTGATATCAATCTTTCAATGTGAAATTATTGCTCAGCAGGTTCTAACAAGTTATTGTAAGCATTAAAATAAACAGGATGAATAATTAATATTAAAAATTAGTGGAAAATTGTATGATTTTTTTGAACATGTCACAAACCAGGGACCTGAGAACAAAATAGCTGAAATAGATAGTTTGAGCATTGTACTATTCACCTTAACTTTAATTTTATTTTAATATCCATTGGATAAAGTTTCAGCTTTTAATGTTTATAAATGTTCATTGACACACTCATGAACTAAGATTAATTTGTACTTTCATATACCGTGAAGGGCTGATGGCCATTGTTTCTAACTAAATATCAGTTGATGAAGTCACAAGTTAGTTTTGCTTAGATGAATATCAGAAAAACCACATAAAAATGTCAGTACAGAACGCTAGTTAAGTCAAACATCAAACTGGTTACCGCAGTTATATAACAAGAATTCAGAGACGAGAGAGCAAAAGTGATATCCCTCAGCCTATTGGAGCAATATGGACTCCAAGTACAAACAGACACTTTTGAATAATGAGATTTCTATTACCAATCATGGTGTTTCAAGTGTTTCCTGACAATTAAAATCAATTGCTTAAAAGGTACAGATAACATTATAAGAATAGTATCATTAAATGAGTGGCAAGCAGGTATGATCAACCTCTTCATATTACTAATGTTTGGCAAATATATCGCACAATATGGAGGAAAGTGACTGACCTCTCTGCACGGCGGAGAAGGTGCCAAGACCGAACAGTGTGCCGAGCGGCAGCGAGCGCTGGAAGAAGCTTTCCGAGTTGCACTCCCTCAGCGTCCGGAGCTCCTCCTCCGAAAATTTATACCCGCCCTGCAGATCACATCACTTTCAACCCGGGTCCAGTGTTTGCTTTGTACACTCGTTCCCAAATATAACATTGAAACCAGTAACACCGCACACGAGCGAACTTACGACATACACGACATTCAAGCGCCTGAAACGAGTTCGCAATGTGAAGGAATTTTATTTCATCTACGAAACCAGTGCGTAGAGGACGCGGGTCAGTCTTTACTCTTTACCAGTAGATCCTGTAGATCCCTTGATCTAAGCAAATCACTATGTAACCAAATTAACCTCACCGGCGGAAGCGCGCCGCCGGCTCCGGGCGGCTTTATTTGTTCGCCTGTTTCGCCACCATATTGGTAAATTTCCTGGTTTTCATTAACCGACATTTTCAACTCTTTTCATCGACCTAAATAAATCGACGAGTTTACTTTTATCATAAGTCTTAATTCTTTCTATTAGCAGTCATCTGACGTCTTGTCAATAGTTGTCAACTTTGCTGTGACAAGTTGACAATATCCATGACAAGTGACAACCAATTAGGTATACCACCAATGACAAAATAAAAAGAGAGGGACAGGCCATAAGGTCACGTGATCTGAAGCCAAATAGGTCTCTAAAATGGCGTCGACTCCGCCCATGCTCCACCCATAAAAATAGTGTTGTATTTTTACATATCGATATAATATTTTAAGACAAAAATACCTAATATAATTTATTTTCTGTGGTAGTCCGAAATAGAAGTTTTTTAATCGTTATAATTATGTTTTACACTTACTTGTGGCTAAATCTCGCAAAGAATTTTGTTTTGTTATGTATTCAAAATAGCAAGATCCAACCTAATGTTCCAACATAGTGTTTCAGCATTCAACAATTCAGGAGGGAAAAGGTGATTGTCAAACGCAAATATAGGTCTCCTAAGATCCTGGGTACACTTCAAGGTTCTTGCGAAATAAAATATATATAATATATGTACACGCATGTACATGAGAGAAAGAAGGTTAAACTTCACAATATTTATTGCAAACAATTACCATATTACAAAGATACAGCTTATAGTAATTGGTCTAGAATGCTATTAAGTCTGATGGCGATACGCGTGAGGAGAGGAGTCCCTGGTTGGCAGGCGTTCATAAGTGCGGGCAAAGGGCTGGAGCCCCCGCCTCACCTCCTTCGTCCCGAGTAATGTTGGTAGCAAGCGCGAACAATATAATTTAATTTATAAAGATAAACCTAAGGTATTTCTCGTAGTCACTTTGGACCCTTTTCTTCCGAGGCTTGAACTGCGAAAGACGGTGGACGGCGTCGTCATTTGCTGTTCATCTAAAAAAATTTAAAACTATCGTAGAACAAAAGATAATAAAGAAGTCATAATTACTGATTTAATTAAAAGTAATTCATACGAACTCTCATGTTTGCTGTTGACGCTATTGAAAATGTTACCATTGAAATGAAATGAAATGAAATGAAATAATCGTTTATTGACAGTGTTACAGTTTTAGTTGTTACATTTTAATTGCATGTATTTAAAACTGTCTGATGCCTGAACTAGGATCAAAGCCTGTATTTCTGGCACCATTAGGTACATATAATACCTATCGGGTTCATTTTTATAAATTAAATTTGGTTTCCCCAACTCGTCAATTTTGATTTGATATGTCGATACTTTCTGCTTCAGCATCTTTATTTTCTTACGCTGTTCTTGTACTTGTCTGCCTAATTTTTTAATTTTATCTTCAGATTTAGCTGCTAAAACCTGGAAAGTAATTTACAATATATTAAGTATTAACTAGGATATCCATATACAATTATATATAGAGTATAATCATTAAGTGTGGCCAGGCGATTATTCCATATACATACGAGATATAAAAATGCTTTAAACTGATAAAGATTTTTTGTATAAATAATTGTTGTAACAGCATTTTTAATTTGAAATCATTTTTTTGTACATTAATACATCAGAGAGTTGATTTCTTTTTATATGATATGATGAAAATACTCACCATGGTACTGACTCCTATATTAACTGTTAAGTCTACATCCATATTTGTTGGTGTCGTTGGCAGTTGATCCATGTAAATCAGATTAAGTTTATTGATGTCAATGGGCATATACGCTGCAAGAAAACATATATTATTACTTACTTATTAAGTTATTACTGTGCTAGATTATCACTGAATATGCAATGTATAGTTATCACAATAAACCATGGAAATCAAAAGTTTATATGACAACAATTTAGTATAATTATGTGTAAAATAAACTAAAAGAATAATAACCTACATTAACATTTAAAAGTATAGACAACAAAGAGCCTAGACAAGCATTCATTTTACTACATTATAAAAAATGTAGGTATACTTACTGAAAAAGAGTGGGAACCACATCATCCTTTAGCCTAACAACATCCAACGTCCTGCAGCAGGCAGGCGTCGGCAGTTTTTTTTCTTAATCCTTGAAGCATATTCATATTACTCCTGCAGGTCCTCCTATATCATCAGTCCATAATTTTTTAAGTCCTTCATTCTTCGGAAATCTAAAAAAAATACATGCACCGATAAAATAATGTTATAAATCCACGATAAAATAAGTTCAAATGTATTTTAGATCACTGCTTAAAAATATAAAATTATATCCTTATCAGCTGTGTGGTGACAGCAGAACAAAATACAATTGTTGCCATCCCTCTTTTTGCCCCAGGTGTCATAAGAGGCAAATAAGGGAATATAATGGAGAACAGGCAGAAGCGTCCTCTATGTAACAACTACCATTTACTACAATCACAATCCTGCCTGCCCAGCTTGGTGATTATGGGCAAACACTTCCATTATTGGAAGAGGCTTCAGTTCAGTAGAAGCAGTATTAATAATCTTTTAATAGTTTGTGCTATTATCTACTCGTAATAATAATGTGCAATATTATGTTTAAATATTATTTCCAGAAACATATGACAATGGCTCTGAATTTCGATACATTGGCAAAGCGACATTTTGGTAAACAGTATTTAATCACTAATGTAAATAAATGTTGCATATAATATCGATAACTCGAAAAGTACGGTACAACGCTAGGTGTGTTTGTAACCATTTCAAATATTTACTTGATCTATTTATGTTGAAATTAGTTATCAGAAATTATAGATAATAGCGGAAAACGCAGTCCAGAATTCCTAATGTAGACACATAATCTTAATAAACCCAAAATACACATGAAAATTACAACTAACCTGAAGAATGATAATCCTTCGTAATTTTTTCGAAAGTTTGAATTGCACCCTCTGATGCAACACTTTGCCATGTTAGGTTTTACTTAGTTCACTTTAGATACACAATAAAAAGTAGCAAAATACACAAATTCACTATTAAAATCAAAAATAAACTTCGAACAACGCGTTAGATGACAGCCGAACTACTTAGTATGTTCGTTTCATAAAATGTCGTCCGAACCGAAAAGCGCTTCAAGGCGGGGCTTGCATAGACTTTATTAAAATGTTACTAGAAAATTGAAATATGCTATATGTATTGTACTTTTTCTACAAATCCATATTGTAACGTGTAAGAAGAAGACAGATATATTTTTGGTATTTCGGGTCATATTTGCACAATACATGTATAATGAAAAAATATATACGCAAATTAGGGCCTGTCCTCTCTTTTTATTTTGTCATTGTA